>NW_004624879.1:534502-683374 GCF_000247695.1 Heterocephalus glaber | reverse complement strand
GAAATACCATTTTCAAATAATATATATTCTTGAGACAGAGAAAATAATTTGAGAGTAACAAAATCTAGCAATATAGATAATATTATCTATATGTGATGTAACATTAATAAATCATTTGGTATGCATTGTCTCTGTTTCCAGGTTTAGCAGCTACCTGGTGTTTTCAAATACGTTATCTAAAAGCATGCCTTTAACAACTCACTGACATTCTCATTTCAACTGGAGTTTCCACCTTAAAGGTTTTTGTTTAGTTTGGTTTCTTTTATGAAAGGAAACAAAGATTTTTTAGGAAGAGAATTGTTCCAAATCTTACAGGTTTATCAAAAGAGTTTAATAACTTTATCATACTGACTACTGAGACTCTTTCAGTGTGTCCTTACCTGCTTACTAAAAGTCCAATTCGGAAAGGACTTTTTACTGTTTAATTTCCAGCCTTTGCTCCCAGAGGCTGTCTTTACTTTTAAAAGTACTAGAGAAAGGGATAAATAAATAAATATTTTGTTTGTAGGGAAGAAATAGGAAAAAATACACATTTATAAACCTAAAATTAAGAATGAATTATTTGCCAGCAATAAAATTTCTCAGTAGTCTTTTTAGAAGTAGAATTTAAAATCTATATTTAAAATTTTGGTTGGGAAATAACCAGCTCAGAAAAGAATGGTGTATACTATACTCTGAAGAATAAGGAAGGGAAGCTGTGGAAAATTGCTTTTCTTTCTCATTTCCCACACTTGCCACCCCAAATATTCTGATTATTTTGATTCAAATGGTTTTGGTTTGCTTTTTATTTGGGTTTTTTTTTTTTTTTTTTTGCCAGAGAGTAAGTTCCATTGAACTTAAAGTGACCCAAGATTGTAATAGTCATTTTATCTTCCAACTAGGGGGGAGGAGCATTTGGGGCCATTTACCGCCTCTTCTAAGGCCTATGAAGGGACTTTTACAAACCATATCCTCTAAAATGTCTCCCCAGTTGATTTTTATTTCACTTGGCGTCACCTGCTGTAATCCAATTGTGATCCACTGTCCATTCATTAAGGCTCTTAATGGCCTAAGCCATTCTCAGTGCCTTTGAGATAAAAACAAACAAACAAAAAACACTGACAAGTGTATTTTGAAGTGTATGTTTCTATACTTACCCAAACTTTGAGTAATGGCAAGTTATAAGTTCTTATACTTCAGCAGCCATCACTGTATATCATCTGTGACTGACTCAACCCACAATGTAGCTCCCAGGTGATTACATTGTGGACCAGTGCTATTTTATGTTCGGTGTCAGGCAGTAGAGATCAAAGTGGAGCTCTACCTCTCGCTAGCTTTTTGTCCTCCCACAACCAGCTTAGCCTCTGTGCACCTCAGATTTACCATCTGCAAAAGGGGAATGATATATAATAACAGTCACTATCTTGTAAGGTCCTTGTGAGAATAAAGAGATAACATAGGCCTGACAAAGAGGCAATGGGCAATAAATATTAGATAATACTGTTGTCCTATTAGATTCTCTGGAGTATAAAAGAAAGAAGCAAAAGGCTGGATGTCCTTTTCATGAGAAATACTTATATGGCCGAGAGGTGGCATGGTTAGGCCCACACAGAAATGAAGCAAGGAGAGTAACACCCACCCCCAGCACTTAATACTGAAGGGCTCGGGTTTAAATGATGTGTCATATACTTGAGGGCAGCAGAAGATGCAGTGTTAATTGTGCACAAGAGTCACTGAGTGCTGCGGCACTGACAGCAGCTCTGCGCTCCTCTGGGAGGATTCTCAGTATAGAGGGCTCCCTGCAGAACCCTCAGGGAGGCAACAGGAAGGGGCCATCATCTTACACTGTCTACGCAAAAAATCACGCAAAATGAAGTTTTTAAATATCATAAGGTGGGCATTTTTACTCATAGTGGCTAGGTAATTGCCACTGTAGCTAATTTGCAATTAAGTGGGACTCACAGCATATCCAAAACCCACAGAGGACAAAAAAAAACACTGGGAGGGTCTTGCTCATCAAGTTGACTGATTCTATCACTAAGGCATTTTGAGAATTCTCCCTACAAGTGTAAGACACAAAAAAGTATATTTTATGGCTTTTTAGGCTACTGCTGATTTTATCTTTTATTTTTCCGTGCAAAAATGTTTTCCCAAGATTCCTAAAAGAATCTAACAGTTTGCTTCTTTCTCTTGCATCACAAATGCACATAATATAAGGTGAGTCTCCTTTTCATCCAGGACTCTATGAAGAGCTAAAGATGAAAGTGGAGGACCAGACTCATCTGCTCATAAGCTGTACCCTGGTATGGGATGCTGGAAGTATAAATGCCAGGGAGAGCTATTTACACCAGGATAAACTACAAAAAACAGGATCATGGTGTCACCATGGAAAAGAGTTACGTTAGTGTCTGTCCAGTGGTACACATTCCTTTAGCTATAGCTACCAGAAGATTTTTATCAACCATAAACCTCACCTAGCCAGTTAATTGTTAAACAGTTTATGGTTTCCATTAACATAAATGTATAAAGAATGTGCTCTGAGAATATTAAAAATCTGGGAAAAAATCAATCCTAGCTGGTTGTGGCACAAGAACATTATTTCTTCTGATTGAATAAATACTAACAGCAATACTGAGTACTGCATTTCATTTTCTACTACTCAATAGTCTACATCTGAAATTGGCAAACTATCTGTAAAGAACCTAACAGTAAATATTTTTGGCTTTGGGGGTTCATGGGTGCCTGTTGAAACTACCCTACTCTTCAGGGAGAAATTAATCATGGTGTCTTAGTCACTTTCCTCACTTCAGAGACAAAATAGCCAACAGACACCACTTAAAGTAAGAGAGGTTTATTTTGACTCAGAGTTTGAGACCATAGTTGTTTGGCTCCACTGCAGGAATGCAAGGCAGAGGGGCACAGTGGAGGAAAGCCTGCTTACTTTATGGCGATCAGGAAGTAGAGAGAATGGAGGAGCCAGGAAAGGAGAGATACCCATCCAGGTGATGCTGCAGTGATCCACTTCTTCCAAACAGACCCCACCTGCTCACTGGAAGTCAGCTACCCTGCCCCCATAATTTAATCATCCTCCCAAACCCCTGCGTATGAGTACATGAGCTCTCTGGGGGACTTTCTTGATCTAAACCACAACACATAGCTAATATGGAAATGAATGGGCATGGCTGTGCTTAAACACAATGCCGCTAACCCAGGCTGTGAACATGTCTTTGGACCCTTAGTCTATAAGTTAATTTGAAAAGAAACATTTTTACCACTTGGTCACCTCCAGTTTGTTAGGTAACTTTTGGTCTTTGTTTTCCCATAACCTTGATTAAAAGGAAAGGCCAGAATTGGAAGGGAGCTAATCTGATTTCTGTATCTTTTCAGTTATGGATCACAAAGTGTGTTAGGTTTCTTTGTTTGGGTCAGGCAGTGATAGAATGAGAGATGTAGAGTAGAAAACACTACAACTTCCTTCTCTTCTATATCTTAAATGATATTATCAAAGACCAAGTCTTACCACAGGAGATGGCAAATATTTTGAAAGGCCAGAAGCTTCCTAGGGAAACAGAGCAGAGAAACAAAGAGAATATACTACGCTGGTGAGATGAGGGAAAAATAAACGTCAGTAGGGGTATTACTGTGGAAGGCTCGTGATTGAGTTTGCCTCCTTATATACAGTGGCAAGTGAGCTCACCTGTCCAATATTTTTTGGCTTAAACTGTATTATTAATAGCCACTTTCTCATATGTGGTAGGGCAGTGGATATGGTTCCCAGGCATGCAGACCAGGGCAGGGTTTTATTTTAGGAATTGAGATTCTAAATTGGATTACATCCTTTCTGGAGCATATGCACTGCAAACTCTTCCCTCCTCCTTTGATGTAATCCACTTTTGTGACTGGACTTGTTGCCTGAATCAGATGTGGTGCCTTGAAGGCCTTTCGATTCTAGTTAGCCCCCTCCATAAACCCCTGAATATTAACTTGTGGAGCAATAAAGAAGTGGCAGTATCTCCCCTGCATTCTTAGCCTTGCTTATTTTCCCCAGAAGTCAGCTAAACTTTCATGTGAGTGGGGAAAATTCTGATGCTGGCCTCCTAAATACTTTAGAAACGGCACTTAGCTGTTACTGTGGGAGAGAATTTAAGAAAAATTCGACACTGATAAGATTACATTTGTTCTTCATTTGATCTTGGTGAACTTCCTAGGCACCAGAGCATATTGCTTTTACTGTGCTGTCATTTCTGAAATCCAAACTGCACCAAATCTTTTATAATCACCCCAGAGAACTCCTAAATGGTTTTAGTGTCATTCCATGAATAACAACACCGGTACAAGCTACATGGTGGCCCAGGTTCTTCCCTATGCTGGGACTCACATAAGGCTTGCAGTGGCTCAGGCAGATCCGCTTTTCTTACTGAGGTTCCAGGAGGCAAAGGCGACCTACTAAACCTTGGGCTTTTGGGTCACCACTTATAGCCCTTTTGTTTTACAGAAGGTAGAGTGTCCAGAAGCTTCCTTCCACAACTGGCTTGAGCAGGAAAGAGGTCAAAGGATGATGCCACAGCAGGGCTGATCCAGACCACAGTTCTTTTACTGTTTGCCAGCGGTTCTCTACTTTGCTCAATACCAACTTAAAATAAAAGACGCAGAATGAGATAATGAAACTCATCATGTGGCAGCCAAAGTAAACTAGCTGCATTAAAAGCAAGGCCTTTCAATAGGCAAATGACAACAGGTTCCAGGAAACAGGCTTAGAGTACAAGTTTAAAATAAAACTCAGCTTCCTGTTACCTCCCCACTACTATCCAGTTCCAGGGTCTGTTTCATCATGGATTTTGGATAAAATCAGGATTAGTATACATTTTCTCTGGTTAATTGTCAAACAAAGACACTTTCTTTTTTGTTTCAAATATACAACTTCAGATACTTGAATATTTTGCCAAAGCTATACTGCAAAAATTATAGATGTTTTTTGCCTGGATTTTGAGTTTAGTTAATTATTGTACAAAGTTAGGTGTCTTCTCTGAAATGAATGTCTTCATCATTTGTATCCCTAAAATCTCAGATTGCTGCCTAGCATATAATAGGGGGCTGAAAACTAGGAAAAGAGTTCCAAGTCCAGGATTCACATCCAGAATATCTGTTCTGTGAATCTACCTTAACTGCAACAAAGACACACTAAGCTGCTATGTCCTCACTTAGAGTGAATCTAATAACACAATGATAGAATTCAGAATTGTTATAAAATAGTCATTTGTGCAATAGTATTAGCCGTGACACAGCTGGTGCAATAATAGAGTTCAGTCTTCATTATTCTAACTTTTCTTTTTTCCATAGAACAAAGCTGCAATGAATTTGGAATGCACATCCCATCCCCATCTTTGGGTACTGTGAAAAACTGTAAAGCAAATGCACAAATACTACATAATACAACTCCACAAGTTTACTATTACTTCCAAGGATGATGCTGTGATAGTTTGTACCGGAGTGAGCATCATATGTATGTTTGTGCAAAGGATGGCTAAGCACCAATTTTAAGCCCTCAGCCAACCTAAATTATATCCAGAAAAAACCCCTATCCTACTTCAAAGAAGAAATACAAATGAATATTTCTCTTTCATTTTGGAGAGAGTGGAAGTAATGGGTCCCAAAATTTAAACCACCTTTTTCTTTACAAAAAAGGACTCAAGTATTTTAATGTTCCTCTGGGTCTGGCACTAATGTGGCCTTGGAGATTCCTGGTCCCTCTCTTGTGGGAGGTACCCATCAATCAAAGGGTGTTTTGTGTTTATCCACCCATGAGCTGTCGCAGTATTTCCTCAGTTTCCCCTAGTTCATGGACTTCTGGTATGCACTAGAGACTGAGTGAAAGGTATGAGGCAGTCATGAGGCTACTGAACTTCATGGTGACCTCTACAGTTCTCAGTCTAGCGCATAAAAATCTTAAACCTATGGAAAATACTAATATGGTTATTACAAATTGACACGGGTTTCTCAAAAAAGATATATACAAAGAAAACACTACTAATGAGCACTGTAATTATATTTGCTGTCTTTCTCTTGGTCAAAATGAAGGAAACTGGCAAAATCAGAATGACAAGAGAAAGTTTTATCTGTAAGTGAAGACAAAAGTTATCCCACATTTTTTCAGTACCAAAGCAAAGTCTTCCTTTCATTTACTTTAAACTAATTCAAAATACAAAACTGCCAAATGATTATTTGCAGACAGAAAAGTTGTGCTTGACTAATATGTTGGTATATTGGTTTTAATATCCAATGAAAACTGATATTAACAAATATACTACTGAATAGTTAACTTTTAAATGATAAAGAACAATTGGAAACATCATTAAAATTTTTCAAAAGAAAGTGTGATATGAAAATATCTTAGTTTTACTGCTGTGAGTGTATGTTTGTGTGTTGCTGAAGACAGACACTGTTTAAAAGGGGCAGCTAAGACCTCTGACTTTAGGCAAAATTGCCCAGGACGACAATCCCAAATACTCATGTGCCAGCAGATATCTCTGCTTTTCTTTTAATTGATGAAATTATAGTATGTACCTCACAGAAATAGTGAAGACAGGACCAGAGCAAACAAAATGTTAAATAACCTCTGTACTGATCCCTTCCCATTAGCACAATAACAGTTCTCATTTCTTTCATCACAAACAATAATAATATAGTAATTCTTATAGTAATTTTCTTTCCCTTTGAAACTGCTTCAAGGTCAGCTTCAATGTCTTCTTTCCCTTTTTATAACAGAATTCCTTAAACAACCCCTTTGGATTTGCTGTCACAGTGTGTCTCCTCCCATTTTCTCTTGAAATCTCTTAGACTCCAACCCCGCTACTCCAACAAAATGGCTACCATAGTCAAGACACCCAAGGATACCCACAGGGCTCAGTTCCACAGCCCCTTCTCATCTTCATTGTATACCAATTCATTTGCAGAAGTTAACATGGCCCTCATTCCTTCCTCCTTCCCACAGTTTTTGTAACTGATTGTAGAACACATCCTCATGGCTTTCTATACCTTCATTGATTGCTCTCAATCCTCTGGGATGATTTATTCATTACTTTCTGATTTCTTAAAATTGAGTCTTTTTTTCCACTCTTCTTTCTCCATACTTATCCCCCTTGGTGATGTCATCTAGTCCAACAGCTTTTATTAAAAATAAGTTTTGCTGGAAGATAAAATAGTTAAACTTTTCAAGTCATGGGCTTAGGCAAGAACTTTTAGTTAAAGACAATTTCAGTTGCCCAGGATATTGTGCTGAGAATCAATAAATGCCATCATATCAAACTGAAAACCTTGTGTGTGGCAACAAATCAAAACAAAACCAACTAACAGTGAAAAGAAAATGCATAGAATGGGAAAAAAACATTTTGTCAGCAATTCATCAGACAGAGGACTAACACTTAGAATATACAAAGAAATGAAAAAAAAAATCCTCCAAAATAAATGACCCAATAAAAAAATGGGCAAATAAAATGAACAGACACGTCTCAGAAGAAGAAATACAAATGGCTAATAAATATGTGATGAAATGCTCAAAATGCAAATTAAAACAACACGGAGATTTCATCCTACCTCAGAAAGAATGGCCATCACCAAGAAATTTTTTAAAAAAGCAAATGTCGGTGAGGTTTCAGGGGGAAAGGGAACCCTTCTACATTGTTGGTGGGAATATAAACGACTACAACCACTATGTAAATCAATATGAAGATTTCTCAAAAAACTTAAACTAGAAATTCAGTTTGACTACCTATTCCCCTAGGAATCTTCCTTAAAGTTATCATATTATAGTGATTCGTGAACCTTCATATTTATAGCAGCATAATTCATAAAAGCTAAGTCTTGGAAGCAGATTATATGCCCATCAACAAATTACTGCATTAAAAAAATGTGGTATTTACAAACAATGGTGAATTACTCTGGCAGAAAGAAAAACTTGAGTCCTTCGTAGGAAAATGGATACACCTTGTGACCATAATGTTCAGTGAAATAAATCAGACCCACAAGCTTAACTATTGCATGATTTCTCTTATATCAGAGACTCAAATTATGCATAAATAGCAAAATAAAAGGTACTAGGATATAGGAAGACAGATCTTTCTCAAATGGGAAGGAGATGATGAGATGGAGAGAGAAAGATGGGGAGGGAACTCGCATGAAAAAAGGAATTAATGGACAGGGATGTAGCTCAGTGGCATCTCGCCTGCCTGGCAAGGAGAAGGTGCTGAGTTCGATCCCTGGTACCAAAAAAGAAAAGGGAATTAAGATGCATTATGCACATATACCCAACTCCACACAAGGAATGTAAAGATTATGTAGCATAAATATGTACTAATTAAAAATAAAGAAAGAAAAGGAAAAAATAAGTTTTAAGCTTTTTACTTTTCCAAAATAAGTCTTGATGGCAAATTATGTGATAGGACCCAAAACATTAAGTCAAACTCCAGATCTAATACACCTCACAAATAAATATAAGTCCCTATTCAATTATATAAGGTCTATTAATAATGTAACTATAGTGTACCAGGCTGGTATAGATAGCAATTGGAATTAACTTATTTATGGTGGAAAAAGATAAAATTATATATGAATATATTTGTGACTAAAAAGCACTTCTAACCGTGAAGACATTGATAGCAACTAACCTATCAAATAGTAAATGGTAGATCATTCATGCCCTTGCATTATATGTAATATCTAACATAAGTAATTATAAATGGTAATTATAGATTTTTGTTAAAATATATAATTTTAAGTATCATGCTAATTAATTTATGTTGACAGCAATTTATCCACTCTCAAGGGAAAAGGGAGAAAATATTAATGGTTCTGTTCACTTCCTGTCCTCTCCCCATTATCTATGGCCTATAAGAATCACATCTTCTTTAGGCTCTGTGTATTATTTATAGTTATGCTTCATGGTTTGGTACTTATATTTCTTACTTTGTATGTGTGTGCATTTCACATTTGTGCATACATCACAAGTAACTGAAGGGCCAGTTCTCCCTTTCTACTTCCCCGGCCCTCAGCAGTAGTAAAGACAAATTATGATTAGTGATCATCAGTTTATTGGATCACTCAGTGAGATAATCTATGTGCTTTAATATATTTACTTCTTCATAAACCAAAGTAACTTAAGAGTAGTCTTATAAATAATATGTGATAAGCCCAATATTTTAAATGGAAGTCTAAGGGAAGTTTTTCTTCCCTTACTGTGCTTTAAATATCTTCCAGAGACCCTGAAAGTGGGCTGAATATTTCTGTTTTTCTTTACTCAGAAAAATTCTAATTCACAGGAATAATAATCTATTGCACATGCTGGCAAAGCCACCGTTTTATTATCTTCTAAACAAGCTACAGCCTGATCAAATTATTCTGGATAACTTCTGTGCAAACCTTAAACTATCTATAGAATTCGCAGTGGGTTGACAGAGCTGACTGTTTCCTAATCTTTTGCAACACCTCTGATATTTTTATGGTTTGTCGTCTCCCACAGAGTGCTTCTTTCACGCTGCCACTAGCTTTCTACAGGAAAACTCACTTTGATTCTCTCCTGCAGCTTATGAGTAAACTTCCTGATGTGTTTGCTATTTATTGTGATCTATTTTCCTCTTCCAAGAAAGATGAATTTTACAGCCCCTCTTGTAGTGACCAATGTGAAGGAAAACCTTCCAAGTGATGTTAGCGAAAACCGAAGTGTACTGCATTCACTTGGCACTAAATAAATGATGTGTGACTGAATATTTTATTGAATCAGTATTTTAATACAGGCAATTTTAAACAGAAATCATAATTAGAAAGAGGCAGCAAGCAGTGGCAAAGAGAAAGGGAACGTAGAGGTTTTCTTCTACTGTTACTCATTCCACAACAACTTTTGCTCTGCCTAACCTATTCTCTAGAATGAAGACACGACAAACCAGATCAAGATGTGAGCAAAAGACATAAGGAGGTGATCCATGACAGAGGTCATTACTCATCCAACTCTGCTTCACTTCTCCAATCTACCAATGCCTTGTATTTTTGCCACAGTCACCTCGATGTAGCCTTTTCACTGTTCCATCTGCACAGATTAACCTACACATTTTCCCCCTGGGAAGTTCATCTTCATCTCTGTAAATTAGTCCAGCTGTCCAGCTATCTGGAATCTTTCAAATCCTGCTCCCCAACTACCATTACTCCCATCACTGATACAGGATTTATCACTTACTTCTTGGTGTTAACTGGCCAAATGCTTTTATTAAATACATTTTCCCAAAGTTTGCTCATGTGTTTATGTTTGTATGTCTCTTATTGTGGTAGATTTTAGCCAGCATCCATGCCTTCTGGCTCTGTTAGTTCATGCTTCCTGTTATAGCTTATCAGAAAAGGCAACCGCTCGGTTAATATTTGTTGAATGTTAATGTCAGGAGGACTTGAAAAATCTTTTGACTTGCTGCTTCTCCTCAACATACCTGGCATAATGAGAGTCAGAGAATCTTGCTTAACTCAAATCTCAGCAGTGGAATCAGGGACAGCAATTTTTACTCAGAACAGGTTATTTGGAAAAGCACAGCATGTAGAGGTTGTGCTGTTGCCTTTTCAGCCTAAAGGAGAGGACTGAAATGACAATGTGTGAGAACTGATATATGCTCTCTCACTATTCATATTCATCTGAAGAGTAAACACCAAAGGCATGATCCATGAAGGGAAGAATCAATAAACTGGACTTCATTAACATTAAAACTTGTGCTCTGAAAAAGACACTGTCAAGAGAGTGAAAAGCCAAACCACAGACTAGGAGATTAAAAAACAATTTTACAAAAGGCATATCTAATAAAAGACATTTAAAATATCCAAGACCTATTAAAACTCAACAATATGAAAACAACTCAATTCAAACATGAACCACAGAATACATACAGTTGGAAAATTAGCATATAAAAAGATGTTCTGCATTGTCTATCACTGGAGAAATGCAAATTAAAACAAGGAGATAATCCTACCCATTGCTGGAATGGACAAAATCCAGACCACTAATAGTAACACTGAGTGCTGGTAAGGATGGAGATCAGCAGGCCCTCTCATTCAGGGTTGGTGGGAATGAATTCTGGTACAGCCACTTTGGAAGAGATGTCAGTTTCTTTCAAAACTAAGCATCCTCTTACCATATAATATAGCAGCCCTCCTCCTTGGTACTTGCTCAAAAAGAGTTGAAAACTTAGGACCATGGGGAAAAAAACTACGGACAGATGTGTATTGCAATTTTATTCATTATTTCCAAAACTTGGAAGCAGATGTGACGTCCACCAGAAGATAAATGGATAGTTTGGTCCCTCCAGATACTGGAATACTGTTTAGCAGAGGAAAAGAACTTTTAAGTTTCTTCCATGTCTTTTCATGGAAGAAACTTAATTGGCTATAACTAAGTCAAGGAGCAAATCTGCGAAAGATACATATCATATGATGCCAGCTATTTGACAATCTGGAAAATCAAAACTACAAGACAATCAGTGTTTGTCAGGGGGGAGAGGAAAATGAAAGGGTGGAGCATAGACAATCAGGGCTGTAACGATTCTGAATGATGGTGCATGGCATTCCACATTTGTCTAAACTCACAAATGTAGATCAAGAAAGAGTGAACCTGAATGTGAAGTAGTTTTTGGGTTATGATCAGATGTGTCACTGTAGGCTCATTAATTACAACAAGCTTGTCACTTTAGTAGGAATACTGCTATCTGGGGAGGCACCAGTTATGACGTGGTAGAGGGTAGATGGCAAATTTCTCTGCTTTCTACTTAAGTTTGTTCCAAATCAAAAACTGCTCTAAAATTAAAGTCGTTTTTTAAAATCTGGTTTTCATTTTAATAGTTAGAAAAATAAATTAATCAAATATATTAAGTATAGACTATTTTAGTACAAGAAAGTTCACTATTATAATTTATATAAGTAAAAAATGAGACATTAGATCAAGGAGACAAATTTATTAGATTAGTTACCTCATTAATAGATCAGAATACTTGGTGTTTTGTCATTACAGTATGATTTTCCATATGTATGGATGCTTCCTAAAGACTGGAAAGTGTCTAAAACTTCTCTATTTTCAATATATACAATTTACATATTAATACCACTTTTAACATGGAATGTCAAGGAAATCTTCACTTGAGTCTTTTGTGGATTACCCGTGCATTTTTAACAACATAATTCAAATGAAACTTTATAAGTGCTTCTATAAAGAGACAACAGTGATTTGAAACTTGAAGAACTAAAAAGTAGATTTAAAAAAATCCATTTCGTCAAAATAGTAAGTTTAAAGGTTATCACTGAATACCATCATAAAAGGAAAATAATTTTTACTCTGAGATACCTTGAAATCATAAAAAGGTATTCAGGAATTTCCAAATCAAAAGTGGGATGGGGAGAAGAGCCCACTGCTGTTTCCAGAATTGTTCCCTGAGAGTTGATGAAAAGGATCTGAATACCACAGCAAAAATCTCTGCTAGGTCTCTGTGGGTTTCAATGCATTGTGTTAATAGACTTGCAGAGTAATCAAATTATGGTGATTTGGAAGAGACATCCAACCTCCTCGTGTAAGGTGTTCACAAGTGATTTCCTCTTTATTTTCTTTGTTTTGTGTTTGTAATCAGATTCACAACATGAAGTGTCATTAATCACACATGATAATGACACTCCCACCGTGATTTATATGATTTATGGAAAAGGCTAAAGCAATCCTGACATCTGACAATAGTTAGTCATTTAATCCTGTCCCTATAAACATGTTACTCTGTTTCATTAACTTGAGTTGTGTTGAGAATTTCAACAGTATTCACATTCAAATTTTATCACACCATAAGGACAATAATAACTTGAATAATTGAAAATAAAAATTTTAAAATAAACTTATCTCCCCTTTTGGAGAGTTAGTGAGAAATTCAGAAAACATAATAATATATATTATTATTTGTGGAAGAGTGCCTAAGTTTGTTCAACTATCCTTCTGGATAAATATAAAATCAATGCAACAATATTAGCCTGGAAGGATTGACTAAGAACAAACAGGGGCATATTGTATATATGTTTAAATAAGATAACATTTTGAAAGCCAAAGTATTGGAGCCCAATGCAAGATTTTAGGAGTACAAATATAGTAATTTTATAGAATGATCTATTAGAACAATTATCTTGAATATAAAGGAATTTGATTAATCACTTAAAAATGAGTGTGCAAGCCTCACCCGATGAACTAAGTATAAAATTGTACCTCAACAAAGTTTCTGAAAGATAGTCATATCTGGAGTAGAAAACTGTACAATGATAATAACCTAACTGTATTAGATGATTTATAAATGAAATGGTTTCTTTGCCACAGTAGCACTAGAAACTTATATTGACTATAAGGATATAATACAACCTACTAAAATTATATTCAAGCAGTGTGGGTGAGTTTTAAAAATAATCCCCACCATTAAAATAGTTTGTTCTTGGGTCATGTTTTGGATTCTAGATAAACCATACTTTGTTTTTAATTACTAAGGCAGACGAGACAATAGATAGTAAAAATAGAACAACGTTCAATGTACCTACTCTGTATTTCTCCAGAAAATACTGTAATCGGGCAGGGGATTTAGCTCAGTGGTTTCGCCGCCTGTTGCGCAAGAGCAAGGACCCGAGTTCAATACCCGGTACCAAAAAAAAAAAAAAAGAAAGAAAATACTGTAATCACCTTTTCAACTGGATTTTAAATTGCCACATGACCCCCTTAAAACTGATGTATACAATGTCTGCAGAATTTTTTAAGTGATGAAATACTAAGATTAGAATCATAAATTTTTGAACTAAAGTAAACCTTAATAAGGACAAAAGATAGGTCCCTTGTGTGAATGATTCTAGTCAATACCAGAGAGGGTAATATCTATCTTAAGTTGGAAATTCTATCATTGCCATTCAGAAGACCCAACAGAGAAGAAATATAATTTTGAAGTCAACAATAGGGAACAATAAAAGTGTAAGTAACGGAAGCACAGCCTGTTCTCATGTACAAGCAATAATAAAACCATGGGTTCAAGAACTGAGAGTTTGTGGGATAAAAAAGTCTCTTTCTAGTGCTTTTCAACTATTAATTGGACAGGTGGAGAGACTGATGAATAGGAAAGCTTTGTTCTTTCACTTGATCCTGTGGGTCTCTGCTTCAAGAAGAACTGGGTGCTATTTACTTTAGAAGTATTGGACCATGACTCATTAAGTCCCGAAAGTTCCCAGCAAGAATTTTGAAATTATTTACAATACTTATTTTGGCTTTAATTGCTAGTCCAGAATAAAAATGTTAAAGATACATCGGAGGGAGTATAAAGCAAAGAATAGGAGCGAAAGGTCTACAGAATTTATTTTTTAAATCTTTTTTAAACAAAATATACAATCTTAATTTTGTTTTTACTTTATGCCTTAGGACATGGGATTAATTTAAATCGCAAGGAGACAGTGCCCCATGTGTACCTTACATGTAGTCTATAAAACACGTGTTTCTGTACGGAGTTGTGCAAATACTTGAAAACATTAGAAAAGAACAAAACCCCTGAAGGATTCATCTCTATTTACTGGTGCCTATTGTATCATGAAAACAGAGCGCATACAAAGACAGTCTATTCTTCATGGCAGATATAGTACCACATAATGGAGATAATGATATTCACAAAACGGACAATTATGGTTCTTAAAATTGACCTTGGTAGGTTTTGTAGTCAACTACGTGGGAATACATTTTGTTTCATTTCTACATAGAACTATGATATCAATAATAGTTTTAATTACAACGATTCTCTCTTGATCACTGAACACTTGTTTCCTATTTCTATGTTGTGTTAACTATTTTATAAACCTGGTATAATAATTCTTCCCTATTTCCTGTCATCCCCACTCTGCAAATGGGAAAATAGAGGCTCCCCAAGAGAGTATAATCATGTAACAAATGGCAGAAGAGCAACATCCTTTACTCACTCTACTCTGCACACAAAAGTCTTCTGATTGTGTGATTTGTTATTTTATACTCACCTGCATATTGATTTTGAAAACTAAATACATGACATTATTAGAATTTATTATACAATAGAATGTCTAACATGGCTCTTTCAACTTACCAAGACTCTGCCAATCTTTCTGAGATAGATTTGACAAGCTACAGTCAGTGGAAACATTTTCATAAAAGAGGTAGAAAATTTTCTTAAGAGCACTTATTTCCCTCTACTTCAGTGAGCCAGAACTTCATTCCTGAACACTCCCAGCTGAATTCATTTGTGATCATTTTTCAGCCTAAATTCCTTCCCAACTGTTACATGGCCCTATGCCTTCGACTAAGGTGCCATGCCAACTTTTCTAGGACACACATGCCAATCAAATGTAGGGCTCAATAGAGAACATTGCAACTGACATCTCTTAGCAGGACGTCCATTATCTCTGGCAGTAGTGTGAGTTAACACCTAATATGTCTTGAGTGCCAGAAGTAAATGATGAATTGTAGAAAAAAATGGAGCCCCATAGATGTAGATATTTGACTCTGCCAAAAAGACAGGTTGAATTCCAGGAAGCCCATGAAATCCATTACACATCAGATATCCTACTGCTCCATAGTGACTTTGGAAGTTGAAGTTATTTAAGAGCAAATGATATCTCCTTCTTGTCCAAGTTAGTTGTGTCACCCCAAAGTTAGAATTAGTTCCAAATACATGAGTGCAAGCCAAAAGAAGTAGCTAAATTCCAAAGCCACATTCATACAATTCATACAAAATGCCTGCTGCTTTCAAATTGATTGGTAGCAGATTAGTTGGGCAGCCCTTTTCTTCCAGATTAGATCTAAATTTTCTGATGTGCAGTCCTGAATATATTTTAGTTCTTACAACCCAGTAATTGCCACCTCAGGAATTTTACTCCCAGTAAAATATTTCATGTATTGAAATCCGCTCACTTGGTGAATGAAAGAAGTGATGTTACTTAGACAACTAAGTAGGGTCAAATTCAACTCCAAAGTAGCTTCTGTTCTTTGAACTCTGGGTTACATCAACCTTCTCTCTTTACCTCTTTCCTATGTCTATTCATATGGTGCTCATGATATAAAATATAATCATGGGCATTTATAATAAAATATCCATAGTAATAGTAGCACATACTTTATGACTAATGAACTCATATTAACTAAATGTTTATATAGTTTGATTTTCTCAATAAACACTGAAATTTTATATCTCCTTTACAATTTATGCTACTGTTGCTGTGAAATACATGATTAGCAAAGTAAGAGGAGATGTTCTAAAAACAAAAAGGACCCCATGGATTGAGCCTATATCAATGGCCATCTGAATTCTTATGATTCATAAGCACTCACTGTAGTCCACAGACAGTCTACTAATAGATGATACTTGTCATTACCTTCACTCTTCTTTAGCATGGTACCTACTTTGCAATGGGAGTTCTTTTAGGGCATGGCTAGGTCTCATTAATCATTGCACCCATTGTACCTTCCAGAAAGTTAGTGCAGAATAAATATTTGCTGAATGCAGGGATGGATAAATTCATGAACTGGGACATCTCATAGGTTGCTAATACGACCTTGGCCAACCCTACTGATTGTCATTTTCATGCCTGATTTGTCTTCAAAGGTCTCTCATAGGAAATTTTACATTTGAATAAGACCTTTCTTTCAATCATTCCTTCATGACAACAGTCTTGTTTTATGCATGGGCAAGAATGATTAAGGCCTCTCAGAGGAAATTATTTTAATTACCAAAATCAGAACAGCTTAATTGTAAATGTGCAATGTGAGCATTTTACAAAAGAGATTAGTTGATTTTCCTTTTCTTTCCTTTCTCTTTAATATTCTTATAACTCAGAGTAAAAATATCCCCAAGATTTCAGAATTTAGAGATTACATCTCTCTTTTCTCTTTAATCATACTTAGGAAAATTGATAATATTAATTCATGAAGACTATGAGACTACTGATACACACTTCTTTCCAGTAATAATTCTTGGAACTAAATTGTAATCAGGTAGTCAATCAACCTTTGGATAGATGAGCTGAATTCTAAGACATGAAGGGAAAATATAGAGAAAATATTCACTCCGGTATCTATGGAAACATTGTAGACATCTATATCTACATACAGATAGATGATACAGATATCTAGGAAATAATGGAGTACAACTGAAGATTCTTTATTCTTCAGAATATCTCAAGCAACAACATCATGCAGCTTACAGCTAAGGGAATAGGCTTCCCAATTCATATTCAGTCATTAATACTTCACTTGTCTATAATGTTTTTGCATCTAGATGTTCAAATCAACCTATGAGAGAGGTACTATTCTGTTAGGTAACAGCATGATTAATTTTATCTCATGTGAGGAGGTAGGATTCTCGAAGGGCCTAGATTAATTATATCCTTTTATAATCAGGGCACCATTTAAAATAAACTGGGAGATGTTGTAATGCCTATGGCTATTATCCAACCATCACCATCATGGTAAGGAGGAAGAAGTAACATAACATCAGTGAGATCTACCAAACACACATTGTACTTGTGCTTGTTCTGGGGATGATCCTTTCTCAATTATTAGTTTAAAATCTTCAGACTGAGGAAACTACTGCATAGGACAATGTGGCAACTTTACAGTAACAAACATCTTAGGACAGAGGTTCTGAAAAGAGACTGAATAAAATACTGATCAGTCTGTCTGAAGCCTCCAAGAAACACATGTTGCAAGGAACAGATTTTAGCAAGTTTCAAAAACGATAAGAAAGATGGTTTGGGAGAGAAGAGAAAGGTGAAAGAGTTTATAAAATGGTAGAGAAATTGTCACAAAAGCTTTCCTAGAGAGCAAGATGAAAGAATTCTCATTAATAAAACTGGGCACTGAGTTGAGACTAATTAATGATGAAGGGCAGCAAAACGAGGGAGAAATGAGAAACTAGAAAGCCAGGCTGCTGATGCTCTACTTGTGAATCTCTTGTGAATTAAGATCCACCATTTCCAGTCTGGGTCTCTCAAACAGCAACGCGCTTCAGGAATATTTCAGATTATTGGAGTAGTTGATAAGCAAGGTCAGGCCAGGCTTTATTAACAAGATGGTGGCTTAATCAAAATGGTATTTCCTGGAAGGTGTTCATAGGATGCTCAAAAGAAGATACAGAAACTAAAGGTGAGAGAATTGACTTGAGCTGACAACCTCCTACACCTGTAATGATCACAATTTAAATTTCAGCAGAAAAATAGGAAAATGGAGAAAATATATAAATGGGAAGTAACCCAGAAAGAAAGCAATGTACAAAGAGGCTACCATGGAATTGTGTTCCTTGAAATTATTAAGCTCAGTTTTTAGTAGATTAGTTTGTACTACCCAAAAAAATAGAAATGCTGAAATTGGGATAAAGTAAGAATTTGAGGCTACAGACAGAAGTTATCCATGAACTTTCTCCCTGTTGAAAATACTCTGATATACTGGTAACAACCTCTTGAAGAGATTTTTGACTCACTAGCAGAGAGAAGGCAGAAAATGACACTGCGGAGCTAAAATTATGGGATGCTGACATTAAAGTGCCTGCCTCCCTGAGATTGAGTCAAAGTTGTGTTCAGAAAACGGTTAACCTAATATTCTGGGTTCTCTTAAGGGGAATGATTTAAAAATTTCACAATGAACCAGCTTAAATATTCTAAATTAATTTAGTGAACAGAATTACAGAATAAGGCTAAGTCAGCTTTCTAGCACTATGGTACTATGTGCCCGGGAAAGAAGCTTCCTGAGTCCAGAAGACAGATGGTGCTACAGAACTAACTACTTCTGTCGCATGGATCTGATCATCCACATTTCGAAGGGAAACAGTTCAGAGTGGTGCATAGAGTGGTGACAACGCTATCAATTCCAGGATGCTTATTTAGGAATTAATAGTGATTATTCAACGTGCTATGATCTCTCTCATGAGAAGATTTGTTTTGGCGGTGACAGAGGATGGGAGGACAAATGTCAACTTCATGAAGACATGGAGGTATCATTTTATACACCTAAGTAGTAATTCACTAAAACTGTAATTCTCCTGTTTTTCTTTAACATATAAAATATATGCTAAATGCCTTAGGAGAAATCTAGGAAATGCAATGTTTCAGATTGTTACTTGAAAAGCACACTCTACACACACACACACACACAATATGTGTATATACAGACACACGCACATGCACACACACACACATATATATATACACACACATATGTGTGTATATATATATGTATATGTATAGAAATGCCCTCAAATACATCTAAACAAAAGTGAGTCAGGTGGGTTTGAATCATTTAATACAACGATCAACCACCTTCAAGAGTACTAGGACTTGTTTTTAAGAGCTAAATATCTCAGAGAGGCCCCCGGTATAATCATAATTTGGCACTCATTTATTGGACTGCTAATGCTAACACCCATAGATACTTGCCAACTGCTGTATTAAGCAGTTTCCTCCACCTCCCCAGGGCAGATTGAAAATCTCAGTGTAACCCATCTGTGATGATTTGCAAACTTCCCAATGCTCATCACACTTAGGAATCCTGGTAGCAGCACACACAGGGCTTTTGAGACATTGGGAAGTACAGATCTTTCAATAAAGTGTCTACATTATTTATGTTATAGTTCTAATCAGGGATAAAAATGCACCATGCTAAGACGGAATGTTTCTCTTTTCTTTCTAACAGAGGAACTAAATGAAAAATCAACTGCAAGGGTTTAGATTTTTCTAGGATGAGTTCCTAAAGTTTCTTTCCCTTAAATAGGAGAATGTATGGAAACTACATCTCTACACTGTTTAATTTATTAGCTCCTAGCCATGTATGACTACTGAGTCCATGAAAGGTGGCTAGTCCAAGCCGAGACCTGCTGTTAAGTACAAAATACACACTGACATTTGATTCTGCATTTCATGTAGCAAGAATCCAAGAGAACCAATATTTCAGGGGCTTCTGAGGGAAGAAAAAAACCCTTCTTTAGTAAAAAGAAAACTGTGTTCAACTCTACCTAGACAGTAATGAATCACATGATTTTAAGTAATTTAATTCAGTGATGGGCCAGCCCTTTTCATGAAAATTAGGACCTTTTTTTTTGATTCTGGGCATGATAGCATGTGCCTGTAATCCAAGCACTAAGGAGGCTGAGGCAGGAGGAGGATGGAAAATTTGAGGCCCATATGCATAGTGAGTTCCAGGCTGGTCTGAACTACATGGTAAGACCCTGTCTCAAAAAATAAAACGAAAAACCCAAACAAACAAAAACAAGTCAAAACAAACAAAAAGGACCCTTTTTTGAGAGCTAATTATCTCACAGCTCTTATATAAGGCTCTTTGGGCTTTTTATGGTAACTTATAGTCTGTAATTTTTTCACAAAAACTTAAATATGCATTAGTAATTATAATAGTTACATACTTAAATGGTCATGTTTTAGATGTATGGGGATAAAGAAACATTAGTGATTTTAATAGTTATATACTTAAATGGCCATGTTTTGAATGTATGGGGATAAAGAAACATTATTAAAATTATTTTACCTGTTTCATTTTATCTTAATATACTTAGAGAAATTTCTAAATGACAGATGTGGTTTGCAGCCTATTCTTCAAAGCCACTGCCATAGACCAAGGAGTTTCCTGTTCACAGACCAGAGCCTCAACTCTTTGTTTGGCCACGTGGAATTACAGCACAGGCCCTGTGTCACTCGGCCCCAGTGAGCAAATCACCACACCTGTCTCATAGAACTCAGGGAAGGACTAAGAGGCCATATGTGAAAAGTACTCCTGTCCATGGCTGGCCAGTACTCAGTAACTTGCTTTCCTGACAGGAGACAGAAAGAATTTGATACCAGTGATGATGTCGTAATGATACTGACAGAAAAAGTCCCAGGCCTACTGTTGCTGAGGTCCATTTCCACAGAAGCAACAGGGCGAAGGGGGCATTGATTCTTTCCTGGTTCTAACATCAACAAATGCACAGCTTTTTCTTAGCTAAGGCTTTCTTTTCACTTAATTAATGAATAATGTTCACTCCATATTGATGGCTATTAGAAAGCTTCAAAAGATCTTTACAAATTCAAAGACCAAAGACTCAAGTAATAACTGTGGGTGAAGTTCACCGAGTTGTATGCTTTAAACAAAGACGCCATTAGCATGCCGAACACTGGATATTCCACGTCTGTCTTAGTTACTTTCACATAGCTGAGACACAATAGCTGACACCACAACTTAAAGGAGAAAGGGAGTCCTGCATTTTGGTTCACAGTGTGTAGAGGTTCAGTCCATAGTCAGCTGGCTCCTAGGTGGTACAGCATGGCAGAAGGGCCTAGCAGAGCAGAAGCAGCCTGTGGCATGGCAGGTAGGAAGCAAAGAACAATTAAGGGAGAAGGGAGGGAGATCTACCCTTCCGGCCTGTGCCATAGTGACCACCTCCTCCCACCAGGATTTACATCCCAGCATCATGTGTAGCTATAAACTCATCACTGGATTCACCATGAGCCAGTCACCTCCCCAAGGCTCCACCTATGAACCTATGAAGCTTTGGGGAGACATCTGGATATAAATCATAACAATGTCCAAAGTGAAGAAGAAAAAAAGGTGCCTATCATTTTTTTTTTCTTGAAATATGGCCTTATTTGGCTTTCATTTTTTCAGTTTTGGTAAAGAAGGAGATACAGAGAAACATTCCTCTATTACGAATAAAAGAGGCAAGCACTGTAATAAATGGCAATAATGCTAACTTCAGGATCAGGCCAAGTCCTGGAGTGATCAGGCCTGCACCAAACTGGGACATGGACAGGCATCTAAAACAAACTCAAGCTAAACATTAATGCCGGCTGATTTTTGCTATGTAGTCACAGGTCAGGGTTGTCCTATGTTCAGAAAAAAATATGAAAATCTATTATTTTATTTTGATCCTTCCAATTTTAAACACCGGCTGAAATCTAAAATGAATCTATGCCAAATGAAACATGTCTGTGGGCCAGTTTAAAACAAGGTTCACCAGTTTGTAATCTGGTTTAGATCCACATTTTTGGCTCAAGGGAAAGTAATGTCCATGGACTTCTATTCAGCATTGCTTTACTGGTCTCATTCCTATCTCTTCTTAATGTCTCCATTTGCTTTTTTCCCCCTTTGTGGAAGTTTGGCCTGAATCTAAATCATGTAACTGTCCAGCATATTTATAAATCAATCAATAAATTTCAACAGTTTGATACAAAATGAAGGGTTCATGAAGATCTTATGTATATTGAGATTCAGAGTACAAGTGAGTCAAAATAAACATGGATGCATGAATACACACAAACTACTTAGAACAGTTTTTTCTTCTCTTTTTAAGAACACCCAGGAGGCTAGTATTTGTGAAAGTTCCCTAAAAAATTATTGACAGCAAACAAAACTCCTAGCACGAAAAAGAATTTTTAAGTAATAATAGCATGTTTTTTTAAAAATGCCACTGCATAGGATATTAAAATGAAAACAATAGAATTCAATAATAAGCATCCCACATAATTTGACATTATAAAATTATGTTAGAGATACCTTGGAAACACAAACTTTTGAAATTGGTCATCTTTGTATAGGGGGAATTAAGGATTATTTTCTTCTCCATACTCTCCTGCATTTTCAAAAAAAAAGAGGGAAACTTGCATATATTCATTTTATAGTTTGGAAAAAGGTGAAAATACATAAAATTAGTTTTCAAACAACCAACAAAAGTTAGCAACATTTAGGTGCCTTAAGCTAGAAGGACAACTTTGTTTGAATTTTCTTGGTAATCTAAAGGAAAAAGTGTCCACTTGGTATGAGCGATTGATGAGATTATATCATTTCCTCAGCTCTCTTTTCTTCCATAATCAAACTGTAAGTGACCAAAAAGGACGACGCAGACAGTAGGGAGCAGGGGGGTTGACAATTTATTAAAAATCTGGTATATCAGACTGTTGCTAGAGAAAGAAAGCCTATCACTTTAACACTCTAAAAACGGCACAAGTAAAAAAGATAGCCAATTTGGAGTCTATCTGCCATCCTAGCCAAAATGTCAGGGTGTGTTCTTCTCCATTCCAAAACACATAGTTCAGATATTTTATGGAAATAGTGCCATAAATATTTTATATAGTTATCTTCCATCTACAAATGCAGCAGGATATCATAAGGTTCATCTTTTCAATAAAATTCTTTATTTCCAGCACAGTTGAATTCTCCTTGGTCCAGTCTCTAATTTGAGCAACAAAATCCCCAGAAGGAGGAATGAAGACTTCCACAGAGCACTTGCTTCTGTTATTTTTTACAGCACTATAAAAACCAAATACTTCTTACTAAATATTGTCCATTTTCATTGAAAAATGGTGAAATCAACATCGCCTTATATCCTGGTGTATTTTTAGTAAGAGAATGTGTTTTTAGAAAGCCAAGAGCAAATGAAAGTTTTAACACCCATTATTTATAAATGACTACTTTTCTTTATGGGGAGACTTATATTTGCACCTACTATGAAAATAACATGCAGAATAATGTTTCCATAGTTAATATATTTATCGAAGTTTAAAATGTTTGAGTAAATGTATTTGATTTCCCAAACCCTACACAAAATGGATACAGGAAAGTTTCCCTTCCTGACTTTGTCAGATACTATGAACTGAAGAAGACAAAATTCTCATAAAAAATCCACTCTCTGCTGAGTATTAAATATGACAACAGCATTTGTGACACACAGCACGTCTAGCAAGGGCAAAGATGAATTCAAAAATTCTGTTTATGTAAGTTACTTAAATGTTACTTGATGTTAACTTGGAGTATCTATTGATTTAGGCTATAGTTTTACTTACAACTGAATGTCAAGGTCACCATTATCCTATTACTGACATCTGAGCTGTTCATTTCACTTTTGGCTATCCCAGTTAGATGCAAGAAAATGTAGACTTTCAACATGGTTTGGGCTGATTGCTATGTTCTAAACACCTGAGATTGATCCATTGTATTTGTGCTGAATATAACTAATCAAGATGAAGAAGTATAATGCACACATATGAAAGGGAATAACTTTTGCTTGTAATCACAAAGATAACAATGGAGAAAATCTATGGAAAATAATAATACACCTCCCATCTTTCTCACAGACAAATATCTGTATGACCTAATACGTCATTTTAAAAAATACTAGTATGTCATACTCCTGACCTAAGTTCTGCTTCTCCACTATGTCAGCACTATTTATGCAATATATCTATCGAGTTTTATTAAAATTCTTTTTGATGTGTATCTTGGATCATAAACCTCTACAGAGCACTGATATTGCATCAGGGAATGTCCTTGTAACATTGACTCTCCAAAGATGGGATAGTAAAAGAGAAATCCTCCAAACTTTCAAGATCAGACTATCGTATCATATAACTTGCCTCATCTCTTGCCTGCACTCTGAATGTGCTTTTACATATGTAAGAAATTACTGCATGATTGTTGTTCAAATCCTGTTTCCTGGAGCATTCTGGTAGGAAGAGCATTTAAATGCATTCAGAGAAAAATATCCAGGAAGAGAGGCAGCATTGACACTGGGATAACCTGTCAGGTCCATTTTCTTTAGGAAGCCATTTTAGAAACAGCATTCTTTGAGTTACAAGACTAGAGTTTTATCCTTGGGCTTTTTTATTTGTGATGTACTTTAATTGGCACATTTCACGAGTAGATGTTCCCTATTAGTAACAAAGACGTCTCGTTGGCTCGCAGCAACACATTTTCCACAGCCCCAAAGGGATCCTCACACTTGTGGGGCACAGGCAAACAGTAGACATGCCAATCAGAATGGGTTTATGGAGAGCCCATCACAGTTGTAAACACAAGGGATATATCCCAGGGGAAATGCTAGGGCAAGAAGGCACAGAAAAGGGTAAAGGAAACGGAATACAGGAAAGACAAAACCCCAACACCGCAAAAGAATCACTCAAAATACACTCATTATTTTCCTCTTCTTAGCATTATTCTAGAATCACACATTTCAAGCTATGTTTGAGGCTTAAACTGTCTGAACCACCTTTGGCTGATTGTTTCACTTTTCCCCCATCTGTCATGACCAGATCCAGGACCCTACAAAGCAAAATCAGTGTGCAGCTCCCACCTTTGAATCACAACACAAGTTCAGCCACAATCCAGGATAACTACTGATGGTGTCCTGAAGAAATTTTAACCCTTTCCATATTTTTTTCCTGTTTCAAAATGGTCACAGCCTGTTCACAGACAGGTGTCAGTCCGCAGACCATTCTTATGAGTAGGAGCAGGAGATTTAACTTCTCAGTTAATGAAACGATTCTGGTCAAACTGTCCTTGCTCAAGTTAGTAACATCCTAATGATTAGCTCCAAAGGTCTGTTTTCTCAGTGCTTGCCACTATCTGTAACAGTTAATGCTGTTGGTTCCTGGGGTTTTTTCTTAAATTCTCTCTCCCTTTACGTTTAGGACATGTTTTTCTAGCTCTTGGCATTTGTCTTCTGAATCCTCTTTAAATATGTATACTCCTTGATAGCTCATCTGAGCTTGTTTCTTCTTTCTCTAGCTAAATGCTTCCATTCTTTGCCAACGTCTATGTTTTAGTGATTCTCAAATCCATCAGCAGGGAGATAACTGTTACTAAATGGGAACAAACTGTGTTTCAGACACCATGTTCCCTGTTGGGACAGACCCTAAAAAGACAGCATGTTAGCTACTATGCTGGAGTCTGTATCTCCGCAGATGTGCCCTCCACTCTGCACTGTGCTGCTCCGACTTGGGTCCCATTGCCTCTAATCTCATCCCCACCCAGTTTATCATGACCATGGACCACGGACCATTTTCCTTTAAGTAAAAAGCTAATCACATCTTTGACTACTGAAAAATCTTGGCTGATGCCTTTGCCTGTGCAAAGCCCTTCCAATTCCTAAATCTGAAATATCAGGCCAAATAAGATGGTCCAAATCTACCTCCTGGCCTCAACTACAAGAGAATATGACCTTGCATCTGGCAGGAAACCCATACCCCTTTTCTCTATATGAAAAAACTTTATTCATTTTTTGTCTTTTTTCATTTTACTGGTGCATGTATGCAGTACATAATGCTGACATTCCTTGTGTGGAGTTGGTACATGTACATAACACATCTTCATTCCTTTTTCATCCCCTTTCCTTCCTTCCCTTCCCCCTCCAACCATTCTTTGACCCCCCTTCTTTTGTACATGTTTGTAGAACATAATACTGCAGTTTTTTGCTCATGCTAAGGTGCCTTCTCCAATTTCTGAAGATACAGAAAAACACGTATTTCTCTAGGTTTATACAGTATTTTATCCACATTGTCATCATTAGGCTGATTATTTATACTATATTTGAAATTTCTACTTGTATTTCTTCTGGGAAGACTGTGATTTCCTCAAAGATGCAGATATTCATTGTTATTTCCTCTGTTTTTCATAGAACAGTGCCTGGTACATACTAGGTGGATCACATGTGCTTGTTTTCCAAAGTAGTAGAATGCCTGTATCCAAGAAGGATTACCTTTTAATTATTCAGGCAGAGTAGACATGCAGGAAATACTAGGTTTTGGGGGGGGGGGGTTGTACCGGGGATCAAACTCAGGACCTTGTGCTTGTGAGTCAGGCAGCGGAATCACTGAGCTAAATCCCCAGCCCTATGCATGAAACATTAGCAAAAACACAGTTTTACTTCAAAGCATAGGTCTCTGGCCTTCTATCTCTCTATTTATTGTTTTACGCTTTACACTGTAAGAATCTCACATGCTTGCAGCTTCTTGTACATATCATCTGGTTTTACACCTCTACGGTTGTGCTCAGTTGTTGCCTCTGCATGAAGCATTGTTCACCTTGCCAGGTGCCTGCATTATCTGCCCAACATTTGCCCCTGCTTCTCAAAATGCAGCTCAGATATCGATATCTGAGACAGTTTACTTGCATCCTAATAATAAGTTAGGTGCCTCTTTTCTCCATTCCCAAAGCATTTCTTGCAGAATTCTCTCATTACATATTGACATCATCTGTTTGCTTTTATCTTTTCCAGTTGGTACTTGCAAATACTTTAACTTGCTTAGTCTTCCTACCTCAAGAACTTACCAACAGTATTTAACATATGGAGCACACTGGATAAATATTAACTGATAGAAACTAAGCTAAACTCCAAAATGGCTCCACTATTATAAGGGTCTACAGTTGGATCAGATGATGGGGGATTATTACAATGCATCTCAGACCAAAGTGGGGCAGAGGATTATACCTGGTAGGCAACCGATAGTGTGAACTGTGGGTCCCAAACTTTTTCTACTGGTGGCACAGTAGAAATCTATAGAAAAGGTTAGGAAGCCCCTCTCTTCTTAATATGAACAAAACCACAAAATTGAGTTTAGTGGTGAGAAAGGTGCTCATTTTAATAGAATTCCAACAGTATAACTCTCAAACAAAATCACTCAACGTAAGTTGTTTAAAAGAGACACAAGCTACAAAAGACCAAGACAAAACAACACACAAATAGGTTTTAATGCACTGGAAATAAATGGCTTCATTTTCCTTGGTTTTTACCATCTTCTTCATTCAACAACTTTCCAAATATATATATATGTAGGCTATATGTGTTGCAAGGAAATCTTAAAATTAGTGAAAAAGATCTCAGTTGCTCTAATCAAAGTAATCAAATTGTTTTAATGAAATGGGGCTTTCTCTCTTCTATAGACTCAAAAGTGATGCATCTCACATGGTAGTTTAGAGGTGGAAATGTTCCTCTTCTGATAGCTGGACCTCCTTATACTTTTGTGATTTCCATGCTTAGCACAGTCTGTGGAGCATGGTAAAATTTATATTTTTTCAATGACTTATATTACTCAGCTATTTTTGTTAAGGTCCCTAGTACTAATTTCATATTCTTACTATTCTTATCATGAAATTATTTATTAATCAACTGCAAAGTACTTTCTAAACTTAATACAGCATCATCATAAGGCAAGCCTAAATTATTTATACTGACTTAAAAGTTGTAAACATAAAAAGCACTATTGATAATTTGGCAAGGCTTACCTACTCTTCCTACACTATATATTATTGAGGTAATCTACACTGAATGATCATCAGTGACAGAAGAGAAGACATTAACCACCGAAGAGCTATAAAAAGGTTTCTTTCACCTAAGGCCTTTTTTTTTTTTTTTGCTGTTATTTTCATTTCTGGATCATGCCACAAAAATTAACTCCAATCAAAAAATTGTCACAAAAGGAACAAAACCAGTAACTCAAGTAATAGCTACAATAAGTGGTCATACTTCACATCTGAAATTCTTCCCTTAAAATGGACAATTAATTTGAATACACTCTCCTGTAAAATGAATCCACAGTAAATTCTTCGAAAGGTTTTCCATTGTGATCAAAGAAATGCTGTAAATGGAGGTATTTCATAGCCTTCCTCTCATCAAATTTGGTGATCATTTTTTCCAACCTTATAGTACCTCTACCACATTTATTGAAAATTGACTCTGTTTATTGTTTTCTATGCACATATTGTTAATTCAAGGCTGGTTTACTCTGGTGAATGAACAATTTAAGAGGTTCTTTATGCAAAAACAGCAGTCTGTGCAGCATACATAGGCAGATGTCTGTTGATGAAAATATTCTGGTCTCTCTAAAAAGTAAAAGCAATATTTGCCTTTCAAAACTTGCCTTTCAAAGTCATAATCCAGGAGGAACAAAGATTCTAGAGGTATAGACAGATAGATATTCGGACAGATGACAGTATTTGTCAAATGCTCAAATAATATGGATCTACGACATACTCAATTTTCAGAGATAAATCAATGAAATGATCTTAATAGTTGAAGTGACTGCTTTCTCTCTCTCTCTCTCTCTCTCTCTCTCTCTCTCTCCGTTTGAGTACTGGGGGGGGGGGTTGAACACAGGGCCTTCACACTGAGCTATATCCCCACCCATTTTTTTTTTTTAAATTTTCAGGCAGAGTCTAAGTCACTAAATTGCTCAAACTGGGCTGGAATTTGTAATCCTTCTGCTTCAGCCTCCCAGAGTGCTGGGATTACAGGTGTGCACCATCATAACCAGCTAAAATTGTTGCTCTTGACACAATTCACAGCTCTTACTCCTACTTGGAAATCACATTTATCAAAGCAAAAAGATAGGAAAGTCATGTCTTCCTTGTCTAAATGCCATCATGAAGACTAGTGATGATGCTAAGATCATTTCCACATTTGCTGCCATGATGCATAAGTGAAACTTGATTTAAGTAGACAACCTGTTCAGGTCTCTTCTTGAAATGAGCTCTCTGTTCTTCACAGAGTCTGACCCACCTCAGTGTGGCTGCTGTCATTGCTTCCATTCACTAATGGGTGAATGTAAAGAATGAGAACTGTATTTGGAGAAAGGGCCAATGATAAAAGAAAGTGTGGCTCCATTATTTAAGAATACTACATTATCAATTATTTCATCTTTATAGTAGATCTTTGCCTCCCATGTGTACTTGCCATCATGTAGCAGGATTTAGACCATGGAATGTAAGTGGTGAGCAAATCCAAAAATAGCAGACAGTCTTATAAACAGCTGAGAGTGACTCAAGAACTTGATCAAGGCTGGAGGTAAGAAGAGCCTGCTGGTGGATGTAGCCTTTCCACCTAGCACCTAGACTGAGAAATTCTATACTATCCATCACCCTGGAAATACCTATATATCCTTCCTTGCTCGCACTCCAAAGCTCATCTCCAGAGGAAACTGCCATCTGAATTTTATGTTTATCTCTGAATTTTCATCAGTCTTACTACACATATTTTTATTTCTAAATAGCATCACATAGTTTCACATTTTTTAAAACTTTCTACAAATAGTATATACGTTTTAGTGATAGGAGATATGTATTCTTTAGTAAGATTTTTATGATTCATCCATGTGTTTGGTTATAGTTCACTTAATTTTTAAACTTCATAGGATTCCACGGTGTGAAGAAATCACCTGTTTAATATTTACTGATTGACTGACTGATGAGGTATTAGGGATTGACCCTAGGGCCTCTGCACTGAGCTACATCCTCACCCCTTTTTAATTCTTTAAGCTTTTGTGACAAGGTCTTGCTAAGTCACTAAGTTGCCTAGGCTAGATTTAAACATGCAATCCTTCTGCCTCAGCTTCCCAGAGTGCTGGGATTACAGTGCTCCTGTGTATAACCATGCCTAGCAGAGATCAGTATTTATGCAAATGGGACATATGCAACATGTCTCCTCTTTAGATTAAGGTAAAAACTGCTGCTATAAACATTCTTCTTTTTTTTTTTCGCTGTACTAGGGATCGAACTCAGGACCTTGCACTTTGCAGGTGCAATACCACTGAACTAAATCCCTGGCCCTATAAACATTCTTCTACGTGTCTACTTGTGTACATGTGCAACCCTGTCTGTAGGGAAAGAACTAGTTTTAGGATATGTATGTCTTCAACAATACAGAGATTTGCAAATCACTTTCTAAAGCTAGGACATCCATTTATACTTCCACTGGCAAAGTATTAAAGTTCCCAATACTCCACACCTTGCCAACACTTGGCATGCTCAAAAATGGTAATTCACATAGAAAATGAATCCTGGCTCACTAACCAGAGAATTTCATGTCAGAACCATATAATGCTTCTGGGTCAGAACTTGAGTTATAGTCACTTCAAGTGAATCTGCTCCTTCCAAAGGCTAGCAAAAGTCAGTTTATATCCATAAAATGGAAAAAATAAGTTTTATAAATGATTCTGTTGATTCTTACAAATTAGCCATTCTTATTCTTGTAAAGAAATTCCCTGCAACATTACATCAAAATATTTGTGTCAACTGCTGTGTTTTGCCAAAGACATAAATTTTCCAGTCAAAACAATTAATTAGAAACTATTAATAATGCCTTCAAAGACTTCAAGTCACTGTCAATGAATAGAACAACCAAAGGGAACAAAATCTGCAAAACGGGATGTAGGAAAGGAGCCTGCTTTGTTGATCTCTGAGTGGGAATTTTGCCTTGAATTCTCTCTTTTGCCTTCATTTCACCAGCTCTAATCATTCCATTAATAAAGCACAGGGAGGCTTAAGCATCTCAAGTGCTTTTTTCCCCGCTCTTCATACATTCAGTCCCTGTAATATTTTATACCTATTACAAAAGTAGTCTGGGCGCTGAAAATCACAGCACTAGGAAGTTTGTTTTAGTTTACTCAGCTATAGACCATCTGGTAATCATTAAGTGAGAAAATCCATTAGCAAAATACTGAAATATTTGAGGAATGAATTAATAAAAACTTGCTCAGCTTCTTTTAATGAGACCCTCCCCCTCTTTCTTTCTTTACTTTCCTCTTTCCTTCTCCCTCCTTCCTTTCCTCCCTCCTGCTCTTATTTCCTTCCTTCTTTCCTCCCCACTTCTCCTTTTTTTCCTTCTCCAAAAGGCAGTACTCAGATGTCAGAAGGGGGATTTATGAGATTAGCTAATTAGAGCTAACGAGCCTCAGGTCAGCCAAGCTAGAATCTGCATGAAATTATTAACTTTCAAGCTTACATGACCCACAAACTCCACACCTAAAGCTGTTACTCTGTAAATGAAGGGATCAGCCAAACCGAGAATATAGGGTTCCAAAGTAAATTCCTCATCACTTCTGGGAAAAGATGAAAGGTTGGTTGGCCTATGATGTTCAGTTCCACCACGTGGAGAAGCACATCAAACTTTTGTAGGCAAGGAGCTCAGAATAAGAGAGTTCAGGAATGACCCAGGCGTAGCCATTCTTGACACCTGTTAATGGCATCCTCTAACACACAGGGAAACGGTCAGCAGCAACATACCCTGTGACTTTTTAGACGCTCTGCTAGAATGCATACTCTCTTAGGTCCCTGGCATCTTCTCAGATCCTGACACATGCATCTAAATGTTACTTTTACACTCAGGCCAAACAAACACCACCAGCAGCAATAATACTTGTATCAATCTATGATTTGATTTTTCTCGCCTCATGTTTCTCTTTTTATGTTGAGACAAGGTCTCGCTGCATACTCTAGGCCACCCTTGAACTTACCATGCGGCCCAAGGTGGCCCTGAATTCTCCCGGATTTTCCTGCCACAGTCTCCCAAGTGCTGGGATCAGAGGTACACCACTGCATGTGGCTCACTGTTTCTTCTTCACTAAGAACAAAGGCTGCAATTTGAAGCTTCTGTGACTAAATTTATTTTCTGGTGTAACTTATGAAGTTAATTTAATTAAATTGCTTTTACAACAAAATGTTTCTGCTCAAGAATTTATAGTATATATATTTACTTGATACTAATTTATATTTTACAGTCTGTCCTCACATGATTTTATTTCCTCTTGCTATTCCAGATGGCCAGTTATTTATTAATCTACCGTTGGGAATACAGTTCCCTTGACATACAAAACATTGTTGCTATTCAATAAAAAAATATTGTACTGAACATCAGAGTTATATATCCTTTATATCATTAAATCCTTTGTAATTATCCCTTTAAGACCCTTCTGCAAATAACCTTTCCATGTGCTTAAAGGTTTCAGGAACTGATCATTTAACAATAGATTTCTATGAATTTAAAAAATTATGCCATAGAGAAACATTTTTAAGAGCGTACACAATCATTATGCCAAGATATAAATACTGAGATCAAAGTGGGAAAAAAAGAACTAAAGCAGGGTGGTGCCAATAATTATGAAAAACACTGTGGTTCTCTGGCATAGCCCTGCAATAAAAAAGTACTGTTTGGCAATAATCTTTGTACAAATATGACCTTCCTTAGGTGACATAATGCCAGATTCCTTTTATGTTTATTGTTTTTACTTTACTTATAGTACTCGTCTTTTAGTTTCTTTGCAGGACTGACCTCATAAATGGGAAAGCCCATCTCATAAGAGCAGTTAAATGTCAAGGACAAACTTAAACAAAGGCAGATATCCTCTACATAGGAAATATTCAGTGTTTAAAGAGAGCAGTGGAGAATGATCCCTTGCATCAAAGGTTTAGAGACATTATCCTCAAGGAAAGGCCCCAAAGTGAGTTCATGATTTATCTTTCTCATAAGCCCGACACAATACAGGGCATGGAATTACACAGATAATGGATAACAAAAGGAACTATCTAACCAGAATCTTACACTTTGTATGTGTTAGTCCTCCCTAGTCCAGTTCTACAGGTGGAAGCAAGAGCTCTTCTTCTGCAGTTATGGAATTCAGCCACCTCGACACCCACCACACTGAAGAACTGGCAGGGGCCGCTCACAGCAGCTCCCTTTACTTGCAGTCCAATCAGGATTCCCACTTTCATTCCCTAAGGGCCGGAAGCCCTACATGGGCTGTTCCATGCGTATCGATAGCCCCTAAAACTCTGATCAGAAATCTCAAGGGATCATGGTTCTAAACCAACCGTTGTCACATCATTCTTTTGTTTTTTTTGGTACCGGGGATGAATTCGGGTCCTTGCGCTTGCGCAGCAGGCGGCGAAACCACTGAGCTAAATCCCCGGCCCATGTCCCATCATTCTTAATGAAAACTTCCCTGCTCTGTTGCTGACAAACATTGACATTATTTCCTGAGCCACATAGAACTGCTTGAAATTCTATCTTCTCTCGCACAAAGCAAGGGAAAAAACAAAACAGAATTAAAGTCATGTATTTAGCTGATTTTTCTAAGACCAAGGTCCAATGCAAGTAACAACTTTCACCTTAACTTTCTTTTGTAAACATTTGTTTTAAAACCAGAATAAAAAGGAAGACCAGCTAGAAACGCTGCATGTTCTCAATACCTTGGAAACTCGGTTCGCCACCTCTCTGCCCACGGTGAGCCCCTGGACGAAGGTGCGGGCAGCAATGAAGGCGCGGGTGACCTGAATCTTCAGCTTCCGGGGCACGTCTCCAAAGGGCTTCAGCTGGTCTGTGTATTTGCTCACACATTCCAAGTAGTCCTCGCTGAAGTGATACTGAGGGTTTATCAGCTGGAACATCCGCTCCAGGAGCCGAGCCCAGAAATCATTGAGCATCTCCTCTAGGTTCACGTTGCCTCCAGTGTAGTATCTCTTCAGCTCTGTGAAGAGATCCTGGAACACTTCCGAATTCTGCATGTACAGCATCCCATAGGTCCGGACAAACATGTCATTTAGGGACTTCTCAGCATTCTCCAGCAGCTCCCGGAAAAATTCTAGAGATGAAACAAGAAAGCAGTCATAGATTAATAACATCTTGGAAGTTCAATATATCAATTTACTTTAAATACAACCACTTTTCATAGTACAGGGGTACCCTATGATTAGTTCCTTAAGGGACAGATGACAACAATATTTTAATTGTGACTTGATCTATTACCTGTGATCTCCCATGAGACAAAGCAGTCTTAAGACCTTGTGATCTCCATTTAAAAGAACATCCATTAACATAGGGAGTTACCACTTAACACTCTTCTAAAACAGCTCTGTTCTTCATGTATTGTTAAATTTTAGGAAAAGCTATTGTTTGATATAAGCTCAAATCAAAATAGGTTTCAGTTATAATGTGCAGAGTATTGTCATTAACATAATAAAAATGCACACTGATAAATACATTTGCTCTAGCCTATTTACTAATTTGCTATAATACTAAATTCCATTAAATTGCTTTTATTTGCAATAGTCCTAAATGGGATGCTCAAATTAATCTAATATTTTGGACTCTTTCTAATTCCTATATATAGCAATCAATTAACTGTTCAGAAATTCACGATGCAGTTAAATTCACTTACTGCTAAAGCTGTAATGAACATAATTAAGGTGGCCATAATGAATCATAAACCATGAAGTATCTTGGATCATCATTATAAATATGAACTATTATTTTATAGAATTTGAACAAAATGTTGGCATTTGGGCTTTGTGGTTAAGAGGTTCTTAATAAAAAGTGTGTTACAATGCGTGAACTCTCCCATCCTGCCACAGTTCAGCAACTGTTACTGAGAGATCACTGATGGTATCAAAATAAGACAAAATGTAAAGCTACTGGGAACTGCTAACCTAAAGGCTCACTAAAGAGGTATTTTGTATATGCAGGACACAGACAAGCCCTATATAATCGAACATTTATTGCATGAGAGAGCTTGGGTAGAGCAAGCCCAAGGTTTACCCCTTTTGGAAAATGGGGGGAAGCTAAGGAAACAGAATGCTTCTGAGCTCCACATCGTCAAAGCTCCTTTCTATTCCTGAAGCTGTGACCTTTCTCAGAGATGCAGGGACAAATGGAGTCCTGGACACATAAAGGACTCCAAATAAAAACTACAAAAAAATTTTTCTTTTTGGAACCCTGAGGGATTCTTTCTCAACTCATGGGAGGGAGATGAGGAATCTGTCAATATGGACTCTAAGGGCGTTATTTTATGTTTTCTTAGAAGTTGGCTGAAGAAGCACTTGGTTTAGCCACTTCCATTTGATTAATATAGAGTTGAACAATTGTCTTGTAATTTCTAAGTGATTACACTAATGATAACTATTTTATATTTGTTTTTAAGTAAGATCAAAGCAACAAAGTTTAAAAAGGAATCTGGTCCCTTGTTTATCCTTTTACAAAGAAGGAATACTTTTTTTTCTTAAAGAAATTCTGTTGATATAGAGGCAATAAAAACTTGAGTCATGGATTATATAAATCCTATGCAGTTTTGTTTAAGTCACCAAATATTTCCTATTTTTATTTTTCCCAAATATAAAATCAGAATACATATTATTAACCCCCTAACTGATAAGGAGAAAGTAATGTAACTCTTTTGATCAGTACATATTGTTTATATGGGTTGAAATATATGTTAAAAAATTTCAAAATATTTAACGAGGTGGAAACAATCTACTTAAAATAGTGTACAATGATGAGCACGGTACAATGATTTCTTCATTGTAATTCTATATATGTATCAAATTATCAGTGTTCTATAAAGTTACACAACTGAAATAATATAAAAAGAAACAGTGTAACCTACAAAGATTTAGTAAACAAAATTAGTCGTGAAGCACATAACAGTGTATGCTATATGGCAATATTATTTATGATTATATGAAATAAAGAGCATAATAAATTTTTGCAGAAATAGTTACTTAGTTTGTTCTAAAATGAAAACTATATTAAATTATCAATATCAATGCCAACGTATAAACATAAGTAAAATCTTTCAACCTTGAAAGCAAGAATGAAAAAAACTTAGCTTTGCTGATACAGGAACAGGGTGAAAAGTGTTACAGATTGCGGAAGAAGATAGGATAGAATGAGAAAATCACTGAATTGAAAAATACTAATATAACAAGACTGGAAGTGGATTCTAATCATAAGCTCTGAACAGTCTATTCATTTATCTTCTTTTTGAGGTCAATTATTTTGTTTCATTCAGGAATTAAATTTTAATTTATTGAGCACAGTAGTGCCTTCAGCAATGAGTAGTCAGTAATCAATAGTGTGGTCTAGGTTTGCAAAGAGCAAGAGCAAGAGCGAGAGCTAGAGTACACACATCCAAGAGAGGGAAAGAGAGAGAAAGAGAGAGAGAGAGACAGAGAGAGAGTGCTTCCTGGTCCTCATTACTCTCTAATGACTTGAGATTCAAAGGTTTCTCTTTAGAGATGAAGCTTGTGTTTTTCCTTTGCCAAAGATTAAATTCCTGAGGTCTTTTCTCTCCTGACATGCGGACTCTGAAGTATTAGGGTTTTGGCCACTTTGAAGGTGAATAGTTACAATCAGACTGACCAATCATTGTGTCTTATGGTTTGTTTTCTCATGTATTCATGGGTGAATGTAGAAACCAAGTCATCATAGTTCAATAAATATGGTTCAAGAAATATTTCATTAGATTATGAGCTTAAATTTTTTTCTAAAGATATGTCACTGTCTCAAAACTTTTCTATTAGCTTCACTGGTGCTCAAAAGTCAAATTACCCCTTCTTCAAAGTCATTATATGGTTTACTGACTTCATAGTCAAACTTAATACTTGGTATTGAAAGATGATAATATATCAGCCAATTATGAAAAATGTTGCTATCTTAGGATACATTGATCTTAGATCTTATGAAAAATAGAGACCCAAGGTACTGAGGCAAAACTAATGTCATCCAAAAATAAGTACAATGCATTTCAATTTTTGCAGGTCTGTACACTTGCACCTTTTGAAGGTTGACTCTCAACAAAATATTTTATGCCTGGATGAAAATTTTTTCTCAGCAATCCAAACAAGATAGAGATCAGAAGACAACTACCTGATCCATTTTTCTGGTGAAGTATTATGTCCAAATCCATCACAGAGAACAAAACTCAAGAGCAATACAAGAAAAAGTAATCTCAATATAACCTTTTGTTTAATTGGAGATGGCAGAGCTCACACTGGAGAAAGTCTTCAATCAACAAAAATTCTCATCTGCAAGAAACAGTTTGGCTAAAAGATGCTATTTGAGTTTTTCCTTTTCTTCCCCAATCACAAAGTACACATCAAAGATAGTTGCTTAGGGCTCAGTTATGCTTCATAGGTGCACAAAAGAGCTTCTCCAGCAAGCATCAGCCTCTGGGAGGATTTTATTCATCTAGAGGGGAGACCTCAATGAAAACATCTGTTAGCTGCGGGGCAGACTGCTTCAAGGAGAACAATCATGTAGATAAAAACCACCACTTTTCCACAGGCAAAAAGAAAGCTTATACTTTGGTGCCTGTTGCTTGGAGAGGCCTCTTTAGGGACTAAAATCAACTCCTAGGAGCCAAAAGGTGCCCTAAGGATAACTGAGAAAGGCTTCAAAGGAAACATCCAGAGGAACAGATTGAAATGCAAGGTAGCAAGTCCCTAAGGGAAGCATAAGCTAGAAGGGGGAAAAAACATGCTAGAGGCTCCCAATCACAGGTACATGAAACAGGGAAAGTTGCTCCTTAACACCACTTTGGAAAAGCATATGCTGTGGTAGATTGGGCCTGATGATTGGGTTACATGCAATATGGCATCTTTTTCTTATTTTATTTCCATGCTCTTCATGAGGAAGGAAGGCCCACCGAAAAGGAGAGGCACCTTGGGGGGCACCACCCAAAAGGCTTGTAGCCTGGATGGGATGAAAGGGAAAGATGGAAGGCAGGTTGCTGCTGCTGCTTGCTGCCTTTTGCTTGCTCTGCCATGGACTGTTTTTCCCCTGCTATGCAGGCCTTGTTTGAATCCAGCCAACTATGGACTGAAACCTCTACAAACTGTGAGCTGGAAATAAACCATTTCTTCTCTAACTTGTGTGGGTATTTTGTCTCAGTGACAAGAAAAGTTACTAAGACAGTGGCAATTATGGCTACACATCGTAACAGAGAGTACTTGCTCTATCTTGGAAAGCAGGTGAGCTAAGTTTGCTTCTTTAAACTTAGACACACACAAACATACACACATACACACACACAGGTGTGGAGGTAAGTGTGTATGTGAGGTTCTGTCCTACTATATTTGTTTCTATCCCCCCCACCCCATCCCACAAATCTTAAAAAATCAGTTGGGGCAGCCCAGCCAAAATCTGGTTATGAACCACTGTAGGGCAGGATCAGTCTCAAAAGAAAAAATAGTGCTGAAACCTGATAATCTAGAAGGGGTATGATTCACAGACACAATGCAGTTACCAGCCTGCCCACTCAATGCCTTTTTTAAGGTTAACCAAGCAGGAATGCACTTCATCATTCCGAATCTATCTGTCTGCTTTCAGTTCTTTTCTTTTTTGAGAAATCTCCTTGCTTATACACAGTGTTGAGTTAATGAGGGGTCTTAATGGAGGAAGACACACAGTGCCATTTATTTTACTCAGTGTTCAACTTTGAGGGTAAGCAAGCATAATCCCCAGGATGATTAATCTTTATTATCAACATGATTGGTTGTCAGCTGCCTAGGAGATTAGTAAAGCACATTTCTGGATCTTTCTGACTGGGTCATGGTGTGTGACCTTGAGAAATATATCTGGTCCCTGGTGCCTTCCCTTCTAGCCCTGCTACCCTACTCTGCTTCCCAGCCACCATGAACTAAGCAGTTAAGTTCTACGATGCTCTTCTGCCATGATGTTCTTGCCTTGGAGCCAGCCGACTATGGACTGAATCCTCTGAAACTGTAAGCCAAATAAAACATTTCTTCCTTAAAGTTGTGTCATGTATTTTGTCCCATAAACAAAACACTAACTCATTCAAACCCTCAGTGGTCTAGTCCCACTTTCTGGGGGCTTGAGACCTAATAATTAAATAGAGGTAAAGATGTTGCTCAGGGCACCCATGCCACCTGAAGCATCATTCTTGGCAGGTTTTGGTTTATATAGTATTTAGCAGATGGATGCCACTACCCCACATCAGCTGTCTCAACCTCAGCACTGTTATATTTTGAGCTAGACAATTCTGTGGTGGGGGGAAGTTATCCTGCAGATTGTAAGTTATAAGGAGCGTCCCTGGCCTCTACCTGCTAGATGCCACTAGCAACACTAGCATGATAATCAAAATGTCTCTGAACATTGGCAGACATCCTTTGAAAGACAAAGTCATTCTCTCTCCCCATCTTACCCCCTCCTGCTGAGAGTCACCCCTTTACATATAAATGCCAGAAACCTACAAAGAGAACACCAAAAATTCCAAGAAAAAACCAACACATTTCTAACCCTGCAAATCCACAAATTATTTATTCTAATAATTTGAGGAGCTGTATTTTTAAATGGAAGGAACTGAAATACAGGTCGTATTCACACTAAGATTCTTAGATGTCAGTATTGCCATTTGAGCGTGGCAGTTAAGCTTGACTATTTCCTCTCAATTGGCCTAGTGGATTGGTGGAGCACACTTCTGAGAGTCTCTGGTGGGTCATGCAGGAATGACCTTGGGTACCACATGTGGCCCCTGGTCTCTTCCTCTCTGGGACTCTTCCCCTGCTCTGCCTCCCACCACCACAAACCAAGCACCTTTGCTCCTCTGTGCCCTCTGCCATGAGGTTTCCGCCTTGGAGACAGCTGATGAACTAAATCCCTTGAAACTGTGAACCAAGTTACACCACTCTTTCTTTAATTTGCGAATGGTTGGTTTTGTGTCCTAGGGACAGCAAAGCTGACTAATACACAATGCATGCTTCCTGTCACATAGTAGGGTATTAAACAGTGCATGAAAACAGAGAGATGGATAGCATAAAAGTACAGTGAAGTACACCCTAACTTCATCTAGTCTGACTCCTGTTAGGATTTTTGTGGGCTCAGAGAGAGAGAGAGAGAGAATGGAAACTCCACTTTAGAACAAGATGGAACTGATGTGCTGATTTGCCATCAGGTTACCCTCCAGATTCTTAAATATTTACACACATGAAGTTCGTATTCTTTTATGTTCCAAGTTCATAAGACATACTTTGTTCTCTGTTAGGAAACATGTTGGTTATCTGACCCTGCCTTTCCCCACAGACCCTGCCTATACCACACCATGCTTTGACTTCTCTTAAGCAACACTGCACTGGAGTGAACTCTCCAATGCTTTGGAGTCTCCGGTACAACCATTTCCCACAGAAAGCTTTTACCGTTCAACTGTTTGTCTGTAGTACTGAATAGATTTACATTGGAGCTTTATTTTTTGTTGTTTTCAACAAACAAGACTATGCCATTTGTTATTTCTTCATAAAACAAGTTTTTCTTTTCTTAAAAAAATCTAGAGTATAAGAAAAATGAATTGTTGTGAATGAATATTTTACCACATCATCTTAGTACCTTTTCTTAAAAAATACTTGCAGTTTTGTGTACGAAGCAGACAGTCAGAATGTATTCTTTTAAAAAAGTTATGGGGTTGAAATTACATAAAATTACTTTTAAAATAACATTCAAAAAGGAGACGGCAGAATGTATAATTATTGTGAGATAACATTGCTGTGTGTAAAAATTCATTCATGATTTGCTGCTTCTGCATCTCTTACCTCATACTTTTCATTGCTCTGAACATGTGTATGTGTGTGTTCTCATAAATTAAATTTATCATATTATAATAAGGATTATGATTACTTAGTCAATTCTTCCTAGGAGCTAACAGAAGGCTATATGATTTCAAAATGATCTAACAGAACAATACACACTTTTTCCTGTTTGAAGTTTTTTTTGTGTTTTGGTACTGGGGATCAAACTCGGGACCTTATACTTATGAGGCAGGCGGTAGCACCACTGAGCTAAATCCCCCGCCCTCCTGTTTGAAAGTTTTTTATGATCATATTTCTGTCCATTAATTGTTGTCCATCCTTCCACACAACAACCTGATTTAACATGCAAAAAAACAGAAAAAGAATGCATGTTACTTCTATTTTTCTCTTACATTTTGATAGGTCTCCCACCACCTCAGCAGCTATTATGTATAGTAGCTGCCCTCTTCCTATGGTGCCTTGCCCCCTCCCCTGTGTGACATCATGCCAAGATGGTTGCTCCCACCAAAGAATAAACCCTTCTTCCCAGCATGCCCCTGTTCTCGCCTAGAAAGTAACCTAATACTCACCTCCTACCACCTAGTGACATCATGGGCTCCTCCATTCCCTAGTCACTACCTCACTCAACCCCACCTCTGCCCCTACAAACCCCACCCCAGTCTCTATAAAAGACTCTCCCTGCCCCGGCCGTATTGCTTTTGTCTCTCCTTTGTTCAGAGACAGCCCGGCAGATCTATTCCCCTAAAAAAGGCTTGTTGTGGCCTGGTCTGGTCTTGGTCTTTGGCCCTCTTACCTGACACATTTCAGGAGAAAAGTATATATTTCAAACATTAAAAGACAAAATAATGGCCTTGAAACAATCAATTAGGCTAATTTCAAGCACGTCGTCTAAAGTACATGAAACGCTTTGTTATAGGATTTACACACATTTTAGCCAGATTAGATATGAGCAAGTCTACTTTTCAGATGAGGAGACTAAGGCTTCAAGTTTTAAGTGAGTTACCCTAGACCAGTTAACCAGTATGCAACACGGAACTCCAAAACTACTGCAGACAAAAAGGAGTTCTAAGAAAGAACACGAAGGCAGAGTGGCTTTGTAATTCATCTCAAGTCAAATTTTCACACTGTGAGTCGGGGATTTAGCTCAGTGGTTCTGGCGCCTGTCTCTCAAGCGCAATGTCCCGAGTTTGATTCCCGGTACCAAAAAAGAAAAAGCCCCAGTCACTGAGCCGCCGCTGAGGATTCAGCTGCCTCCCCCTTGAGCCCTCTGCTTCCCGGAGATCCGTCCCCGGCCTGCCTTCTCCCGCAGCGCCTTCCGCAGGCCATTTCCACCGAGGAAAAGGAATCCAATCGTATCCTATGTCCGCTATCCAGAACCTCTACTCTTTCGACCCCTTTGCTGATGCAAGTAAGGGTGATGACCTGCTTTCTGTCGGCACTGAAGATTATATCCATATAAAAATCCAACAGAAACGGCAGGAAGACCCTTACCACTGTCCAAGGGATCGCTGACGACTACGATAAAAAGAAACTGGTGAAGGCGTTTAAGAAGAAATTTGCCTGCAATGGTACTGTAATGGAGCATCCAGAATATGGAGAAGTAATCCAGCTCCAGGGTGACCAACGCAAAAACATGCACCAGATCCTGGTAGAGACTGGACTGGCTAAGGCCGATCAGCTGAAGGTTCATGGGTTTTAAGTGCTTGTGGTTCATTGAAGCTTAAGTTAGGATTTCCTTGCAATGAGTAGAGTGTCCCTTCTGTCCCTTGTCACGAGTTTCAGAACCTCTAGGTTTATATAATGTAACCATTTGGGGTCCGCTTTCTCTTGGACTAGTGTAACTTCTATATGCAATAAACTGAAAAGAGCCAAAAAAAATTTTTTTTTTCACACTGAGATTTGAATAATTAATGTCCTAAGTTAGTAGATAAAACTGTATTTAAACATAAATTGCAAATTGTGTTCTGAAATCATATATGAATCATTTACAGAACAATTTTCATGTGTGATTATTTTTTCCACAGTAGTAATTAGTTGATATAGGTAACTGAGACTGGATACCATGGTCAAATCTCTAAGGCTAGTACAGGTTCGTCATGGAGTGGTATCACAGAGTCTGGGACATTAACTAGTACATAGGACAGTGGCTGGGACACAAGACACAAAAGGACGCTATAAGTTTTGACCAAAAAAGTGTCTCATTTTATGACAGATGCACATAGATCCTTTTACAGTGATATATATATATAATATATATATTATATAATATATAAAATCAACAACTTACATATACATGAGCACATTCTTGTATTCCTGATAAATTACATAGAAAACACATTTTCCTACTTAGGAATGTTTTTGGTTTTTTTTAGGAAATACTATTCTTTTTTTTTTTTTTTTTGGTACTGGGGATTGAACTCAGGACCTTGTGCTTTCGAGGCAAGGAGCAAAACCACTGAGCTAAATCTCTTGCCCAGGAAATACTATTCCTAAGTAAGGAACTCAGTATTTAAGTCCTATAACATGCAGGTAATATAGCTTTATGCTAGATATCATTTGTGTGTGTGTGTGTGAGTGACAGGGTCTAGGTAGTTCAGGCTGGCCTTGTACTCACCATGTAGCCCAGGTTGGCCTCAAACTCATGGCGATCCTCCTGTCCCAGCCTACTAATTGCTGGGATTATCGGTATGCACCACCATGCTTGGCCTAGATATCTTTTAAGTAAATATGAGTGTCCTTAAAATAATGAATGTTTAGATTATCAACCATCTCAATGGCAGACCAATAAAAAGCACAGATAAACAGCAGGAACTCTGATCACATGGACCTACAGTTCACCTATAATGACATGTGACTGTCCAAGAAGAATACAGAAAGTGTATGTGCTCTGCTTCCAAGATGGAATTCTAATAAAAGATAATACCATTAACAACTATGATTACAAATAATAATTACAAGAGACTATACACATTAAAAAATACTGATTTCCTAGTCCAGTGCTCTCCTAGGTGCACATAATGGAGTCAGAGAGAGGGTAAGTAGCTTATACTCTTATGTAAGATGTGATCCAAGAATATGGCGCATGTTTAAATAAAAATCCAAGTAAATGTATTACAGTACAAGACACATTGTCATTAGCCCCCTCAAATTATTCCCCCTGGCTTCAAACACATTTATCCCATCATTCTTGCTACTTTCTGAAACACTTCTGAAAGTTATCTTTTGTGAGTGAGTCTCTGTGAAGTGTGATCAAAAACAAGGTGAATGCGTCTGCTGAACATTTCAATGAGATTTGGAGTCTTAGAAACAAACACGTTACTGTGTCCTCATCTACCTTGCTGATTGGATTTGGCACTGTGTGACCTCTGGGCCTTGCCCAAAGTCAGAATGACCATAAAAGGTTTACATCAATTCAGGACAGCAGGGCAGGCAAGACAATGCAACTAAAGTCAGGGCCAAAGGAGGCCTTGCAGAACTGCTTCTCAGAAAATGGCAAGAACGATAAGATAAGTGTGTGCCAGGCCTATCTGCCCTAGAGAATCCCATCCTTTGATACTATTTAATGTTCTGAAAACAATGGATTGCGCAAACACACTTTAAAGGAGAGGTTGACTCATAGTCAGGGACCTATTAATGTTATGTCCTGTGAGGCTGGGTGTGGTGGTGCATCCCTATAACCCCAGCACTTGGAAGGCTGAGCCAGGAGGATCCTGAGAGTTCAAAGCCAGCCTGGGATACACAGTGAGTTCAAAGCCAGCCTAAACTGCATAGCAAGAGTCTGTCTTTAAAAACAAACAAACAAATAAAAGTTATGTCCTGTGAGCTCAGAATGGTTTTAATATTTTTTAAAGTTTGAATAAAAACACAGAAAAAGCAACCACAAAGAAAAACATGCCAAATAGATTTTATGTGTACAAAACACAAATATATTTAATATCTACACTTTCATGGAAAAAAATGCTGATAAATAGACTAAGGGGTCAAAAATCCTTAGTGAAATATTTGAAGATAAATTAATTCAACAAAATGTCTGATTCGTTTAATTTCTTGTAGTTAGGAAGACAGTTTAATTATTAGTCTGTTAACTGTCATAAAAGCAGCAGAATAAAGTTGCTTTTCTACTATTATTTTATCATCTATGTTAAAACGTACTCTGACAACTCTGCAGCCCATTTACCTCTGTATATTCTCCTCAAAGGTAACTGAAATCCAAAAGCAAGATTTGAAATCACTTAATGGTTTACAGAATTGAAGTGATTTTAAAGTGAGATATTCCAAAACTTTTCTAAGGCTGTGGTCTAATGAATCCCTGGAGGACTTTATAAGGAGAAAATCTTATAGTAGTCCTGGCAATGTAGTAGCCTATTCTGATGCTGGGTGAAGAAAAATTATTTTTATTTCAGTTAACTTTTTAAATGTATTTTATTGTTATATGTTTGCAACACATAATATACAACGCATAGTGAATACATTTGTTTGAAGGAATTAGCATATATATTCATATCCTATCTTGATGATTTTTGATGCCCTTTTTCCCTCTTCTACATTCTCTTCTGTCTCCTTCTGCTGTTCCTCTTCCACAATTTCCTTTTGGTAAGACTTTCCTTTATGATAATTAATGAAAACAGGAATTTAATCTACAATTTATAATCTTCCAAAAACTACTAAATGGCCTATAATAAAACCCAATGTTCACCACAAATCAAGAATATTTTCAGAAAATTATAAATAGATCAACCATTATAAATACTATAATGCAAAATTCAAAAATTTCTTATTATAGTAATCCAAAAGTTACTCGAACTCTCTTCTTCCCAATTTGTGTTGGAAACCATTACAAATTACATATAAATAGGTGAAATATAAAAGTTCTTGGAAAATATTACTTATCAATAAATCAGAGCATCAAGGGTATAATAATCAATTTTAATAATTATAATATACTATTTTCATGCATTGATAAATGGATTAGTTAATGCATTAATAATAACATAATAATGTATGTTTAATGTATAATTTAGGTCAACTGGACATCGCCATTTATATATTTCCAATTTATCTCATCTCATTGACTAGACTTTTCCAGGAAGGAATTTTTAATGTCATCAGTAAGTCACCATGAATGTTCATTAAAAATAATCAATGCCTTCCACCAATGTCCTTCAGGTTTATACCATTAAAGTCAAGTCAGCAGAAGAGATTAGATGTCAGGAAATTTTTCAGGATCTGGTGTGCCATTCTGAAGCATCAAGGCAAGTTTGCTGGTAGTAAGTAGTACTCTGTAATTGGTTGATATAGAGAAATTTGAAGCAATAAAGAAGTTTATAGAAACTTTTGAGTTGAATTCAGATTCACAAGGTTAAACTTCTGTTTCTGAGTGATTCTTTATATGTTAGATTGATAAATGCTTTATTTCTTTCCTAGGTTGTTTCCCCCAAAGATATCTTTAAAATGAGAAGGACTGATTAGGCCATTTATATTCTGGAGGTGATAAAGATAAACTATTAATTCCTGAATCATGCATTTTGAAATTTGCTGACAGTTGCTGCCAAAAGCAAATAACTATCCTGAGCCTGCAGACTCCATCTAACTCATCGTAAGCCTGAGAAGTTAAAAGTTAAGATGCATTTAACTAAAGTTAAGAGTTAAGTCACTTGCATAACTCCACACACCATTAGCTTTGGCCCACAGGCAATACCCATTTTCCTTTCAGTGACATTAATCACAGTATTCATTGCTTGTTTAAGCCTTTATGCACCTAAAGCATACAACTATACTAAAGGCAAGGTAAAGTCATTTTCTATATTTTATTTTCTCAAATGAAATAACCAATTCATTTTCCAACTGAGAAAATATTAGTAATATTACAATGTTCACAAATCCAGTTCTTTTCTACCATTTCTTTCCACTCAAACTCTGCCTTGGAGTAGATACACCCCACAAACAGCAAACCATCCCAGGTGACCTGTGGGACTTGAGATCAAGCCTGCTTTCAGGAGAAAGCCAGTGATAAGGACACGGAGCTATTGGAACAAAGGGTCAGGTAGGCTCTAACGTGAGGGAGGAACAAGAGTCAAATGGAATTTACTCCCTTCTCTGTTTTTCATAGTTTTCAACCTTACAATTACTTTTAAAAGTCCTGATGCCTAAAATGCACTACAGATGAATGAAGTCACTGTCTCTGGACTGGGATCCAGGTATCAGTATGTGAGCATGCTTCCCATGTGATACCAATGCACAGCCTAAATTGGGTGCCATCTACCCTGTCTCTCATTCTCCAAAATTTGCATTTTTGTCAAGGTATGATGCCTCTATCTCTGCAGAGAATGGAGAAATAGTGAAGGAAGTAGCCATATGATACATCACAAAAGCCCAATTCTCTTCTTCCCTCACTTCTGTTCCCTTCCTTCTCTTTCCAGTAGATGGTCATTGTGCTGATCTGGGGTAGAGTTGTACTGATCAAAGGGTGTCAAAAGTATATGAGGAGCTCTAACAGAGGGAAGGAAAGTGAAAGTAGCAGGAGAAGTGGAGGGAACAGAGCTTGATAATCCCCCAGCTAATTAATGCTTGAGGGGGTGGAGGTCACAGCCTTACTAAGGCAGCATTTACGTACATAACTCAGCCAGTAGAAACCAACTATCCAGAGTCGTTCAAGTGCAATTATATCTGAAAACTTTTGTACCTTAATTTAAAGCTAAAATTTTAATTTATACTTATTTTAGCCATCAAAACCTGACAATATTGAAAATGTGAAAAGTTTACTTTGATTAACAGGTTTGTAAATGAAAGCAACTGTATACAGAGAGATATAAGAGATTTTTAAAGTCTTGGATAGTATTCATATGTTCCACTATGCCAGTCTTCAATTTTGAGTTGTTTTAAACTCCCTACATTTTTTTAAGGAAAGAGTTTTAACTTTGATAAATGTTACTAAAATTTATTTTTTAAAACAGAAATTGTGACTGGTCAGATGATTAAATGGGGAAAAAAAGCACTAATGAAAGGAAAGAATTCAATTTCAAATATGAGGTTAAAGATTTGGGTACAAAGATTTGTCAATTGAGATTTTCAGCCCATTATTGTAGTTCTAATAGCTTAAAATCTAACAATTTAAAAATCGCACAAGAAGAGTATACCCAAACTGTAAATTATTATATTGTATTTACAATTATTTTTAAAGAATATTTAAAAGCTAACAGTTACTACAGACAAATTCTGAATCAGCTACTGTTCCAAGGGTTTCTCATGAATTAACTAATTTAGTATTAACAATTCTCTAAGGTCATTATTATTACCTACTTTTGATTTGCAGGGAAAGAGAGGCACAGAAGAGTTGAGTAATCTCCAAGGTTTGTAATTATACAGGTAACAAAGCTGGAATTATAATCATTAGCAGTTTGATTCCAGGTTGTGTCCATAGGGGCAGAATCAGCTTCTCTATGAGGTCTATGAGGATAGAAGCTGAGGCAATTTACCAACGTCCACAACAAATATAATACAAAACTACAAGCACAAAATTAGGTACAGGGCCTTGGAAAGAACATATTAAATAAAGGGCTGCGAAACATAATCTTTGCCAGTTTATCTTTGATATTAGTAATCCATCTTTGATATTAGATACCATGCCATAAAAATGCCAAGACAGAAAAACAATACAAAAGTATATATCCAATAAAATTCAAACAATAAAGAATTTAAAAGTACACATTAAGAAAAATCAAAAGAAAGTATACAATAACAGTTTACAACAAGTTGAAAATTACATTTGAGTTGCAATTCTTCTCTGTACATTAATTTTCAACACTTCTACAATGACTGTAAGTTGCTTTTCATAGTTGGAAAAAAACAAGAAATGTTATTTAATCTTAAAATATAGGATGAAAACTCTTTGTTTAATAAACCTACACAGGAAGCCCAAGAATTAAGACCTCCCACACATATAAACTACAATGAAAGTGATGGAGAAGACAGAAAATAAACAAGAAATTTACTCAAAATCTCAGACTAAATTAACAAATTAGTTTAGATTTAGAGTCTAAATTTAGGATTGAAGCTGAATACTAAAAAAGGACTTAACTAATAACAGAAATCGTAGTAGTCTCCAAAGCACAGCATATTGGCTGTAATGGTTTCAGGAAGTTTAGATAATTATTCACCGATAAGAGAAACAACCATAGTTTTGCTATTTGAAGGAATGCTTTTCAAAAATACGCATAGTTTCTATTTATTTATAAACAGAACAAAGATTTCCCAATTTGCTGTATTCGATAGCCAATAAATGTCCATTTTTCACTGTTATAGAGTGAGCCCAAACTAAAGAAAAAGAACAATAATCTTAAATTTAAATGCGTATGAATTTAAAGTTGCTGCTAATTTTTGCTCCACAGCATTTGGTGGAGATTTCGTAAACAAGATGATTGACTGTTTAATTCTAAGAACAGTCACATAAACAATTTCACAGCAACTGCAAAAGTACAGAAAGCCAAGCACCTTTCCATTGCCTGTCACCTCCCATAAAACTGACTGTTAGACAGGACTGAGAAGGGCCACAGCTACCCTCTCCCCAGTATCGTCTTTAATTCTTACATTATCAAGGAGATGAACCTCAGCTCTATTTGAATGGAAGTCTTAATCCAAAGGTCATTAATATGCTTTTGATAAAATTGAACAGATTTCCTGATATAATACATAATAAAACATCAAGTACTATTATATAAGACCTAAAATGTAAATGCACTAGTTTAATGTTGGTCTAAATTTGCTTAAAATCTTAAATTTGTTTTGTCAGAAATTTACAGAATTCTTAACAAAAAAATGTGTTCTACAGTGGAGGGTCTGACCATCATTCAAGAGTGCCTGGGTTTGATGCCCAGCAGCAAAAGGAAAAATCATTGAACTCATATTGTATGATGGCGATTTTATCTTGATAACATCAGATACATGGAAAGGGATATACAAAAAAAGATCATCACTAGAGATCTGATAAAGAATCATTTTTTTTTTTCCATACCAGGGATGGAACTCAGGACCTTGAGCTTGTGAGGCAGGTTTAGAGCCACTGAGCTAAATCCCCGGCCCTGAGACTCAATTATTGAGTGCCAGTATTATAGACAGTTAAGTTAGGTAGAAATATTACAGCCAGTCAGACAGGGATAGGCCCTCGAGGGAGACAGTGCAGAAGATGAGAACACATCACAACTGTGGGCAGAAGCACATCTGTGGAAGGCCAGGCCTGCATCCCTCACCAAGGGGATAATCAATATACTATAATTGGTGTCACCTGGTCCAGTGAGGTCTAGTAGCCATCAGTCACCCAGGTGAGTGACCAGGACCTCCTGATTCACCTCTTCCTACAAAGGTCCTTGTTCTTTCCATCTACACTTGCTATGTGACCTGTTTCCCCACTGGATCAACATTACCTATACTTGTAACCTTACTGGTTAATCATAGTTTTGACCCGTGTTGTACACACCTTGTGATTTTGCTCTATAAAACTTCCTTTCAGAAGTGGGCTCCTTGGTAACCCAATTTTGGGTCACCTCCTGTCACTCAGGAGCTACCTCTCTCAATATATATTTCCTACTCTTAACTTCTGTTGCTTTTTAGAATTCATTCTTCAATTTTGGGGAACACAGACTTGGTGTATCTGACATCTAGCAGGTTGGGAATTACATTTATTTCCCCTATTAACACTAGCATCTTTTATGAAGTTCTAGTTTAATTTATGTATCTCATTTTTTGTTATGTTAAAATCAAATTAAATCTTGGGGAAGGAAACTGCTTATCTTGGTTTAGTAGCATATTTATAGATAATAAATACATTTCAAATTATTAATATTTCAATTTCTGAATTTCACAGATTATAAGTCAAAGTCACCAGTAGAAGATATTTAAGTAATTTTTTTTTTTTGGTACCGGGGATCGAACTCCAGTCTTTGTGCTTGTGAGGCAGGCAGCAGAATCACTGAGCCAAATCCCCGGCACATTTGACTAATTTTTAAAAATCTCACTTGTACTAAGATATTTCACCCTTTAGTCAATGTTTTAAATATGTGTGTTGTTATCAGCTATCTTTCACTTATTCTTATTTTTTCTCTGGCGTGTATCATTAAAAAAAGCCAAAAGCTATCAGCATGATTTTTAAGAAGTTAGCTGCATACAAGAAACTGATAATCTCTGTAAATGGCAAGGCTAACACTGTTCTGCTTTGGGGGAAGTTTATCTGAAAAGCTCTGTACAGCTTCCCCCAAGTGTAGTCCTTTGTTGCTGTTTGGTTTTGTTTTAAATACTCTGACCTAGGGAAGGGTGGTTTAGGCTGTGGATGTGATTCCCTCTCAGCCCTCTGCCCCTCTGCTTTTGAACTGCTGATGGTAATGGATCTCCTCCCTCTTTCAGCTCCAACTATTGCATTCAGTTATCATCTGGAGCAGACATCAACCAGCACTCTAATCTTGCTCTGATGGATGCAATACTAACCTTTCACAAGATTAGAGACACAGGGTGCTCTGGAGATAATAAAATTCAAACAGGTTTATTTCAAAAGGCAACCCAATCTCACTTTTGTTCATGGGTCACTTGACAGATCATTTGCCAAAGCAGTTTTTGTGTCTTTCCAAGCCAGGTTCTGGTCCAATGTGCCAAAAATGTCAAATAAGGGGGCCCTCAAAGCCCTAAAACCCACAGCTCTAAAGTAGGAACAGGAAAAGTTGCAAATAACATCATTTTACTACAGGTGAAAAAACCTTTTACTGGCCAGCAGTTCTTATTTGGCTTAACTAATAATAAATGTACTCAGAAGTAAGTCATGACCAATCACATTGAAAATATGAACGATTTAGTGTAAGTGCTACTACTATGTATGACCCTTAAATGTAAATTCCAGAAGATTATTAAGAAATTTTCATTTGCAATAAATGCATATTAACAAGAAAAATCAGGAGTTAAAATATGCTTTATACCATGTTATGTAGATATCTACTTGACATTATTCTAGAAATAATATGTACTATGAAGATTACATGAGATACACAAAGAAATTAAGTGTCTGGCATTTAGTAAATGTGATGTAATTATAACTTATTGGTTTCTCAATAATAAAATGAGCATATTCATTATCATGTACTGAGGATTTGTCTTGGTGTATAAGAGCTGACCTTGTAGGACAGAGGCATACCCCAGTAACCTACCAGCTCAGAAGGCTAGAACCATAGGATCTCAAGATCGAAACCAGTGTGGGCAACAGTGAGATCCCATTTCAAAAATAAATAAATAAACAAACAAACAAACAAACATTTCTTTTCTCATCATATTAGTCCAATGAGTTCTTGTGAAGTATCTTGATTGAGAAAGTCCAAAAAATTGGTAACAAATAGAGATGGAACATGTTAGCTGGGCTCTCCCTTTGATTAAAAAGATAACTTACTGACAAATGAATGGAATGTAATAAAAATATTCCCATAAAAATTATGTCCCTTTTATTCTCCAGAGTTGATCAATTACTTTCTCCACAAGGAGGCTTATGGTTAGCTATCATATAGCCCTGTTGGTGTTCGTTGGATGACTGAGGATGAAATGTAACACTCTTTCATTAAATGCCAAAAAATGGCTTTCCCTCCTAAGCAATCAAATGACAGTCACTGACAAATGTCGGGGTCAAAATCAGCTCAGATATTCCTGATGTTTTTGTCCTACAACGTGGTTTAGGGTAGAGATACATCTAAAATGCCGAGCAGTAAAGTAGTTGACAGTAATGTACACAGCAGCTATATGTTCAGATTTTGCATTTATGGAACTTCATGGCTTTCTTTGACTTTTTTTTTTTTAGTATTAATCACATATCAATTCCTTCCCAATTCCCTTAGGTCACACTTCTACTTTGTTAAAAGTCACTTTGGATTCTCATCTTCTTTTCAAACATTCTGTTAAAGATGCTCTAACAATGCTTTGTTTCAAGTCCCTATGGCATGTTTTCCATTCTCGCATGAACCATTTGTTAGGATAGAAATTCATATCTACAATCAAACTTGTGGAAAATTTCTGAATAACAAAAAATTGTCATACTATTTATTGACCGAACCTAAGAATATTTTCTTAATCAGTTCAATATCTACCTGATTATTATTCTACCCAAGTCTTTTTTTTTCTGGAAGCTTGTTAGTGATCATTCCATTTAAAAAAGCACTGGTAATTGTACAAAGGTCAAAGTGGGCTGTAATGAGGGGATCATCTAGTCTATGGGATCAGTCAGTTTGTCAAAGAGGGAAATGAGTTTTGTTTGGCATGGCTTGGTTTTGAGCAGTCTATGTTACCTGCCTCTTTGTTACACTCTGGTTGCCTGCAAATTGATTGCAGAATAAATTACTCCTGATTCTTTCCAAGAATGAACCTTAACCTTACAAGTAATTAATTCCAAGATATTTACTTCATTTTCCTTCTCTACAGTCATCTGTGGTGACTGTCCTTCTCTAGTTCTCTGGATATGTGCCCATCTGCCATAAATCTGAAAATTCACTTAAATACAAGGTAATTTGATGTTGCATTTTATTTGGCATTAAGTAGTACACAGTTGTTGACATCCAAGTCAAATGCATAAATCTTCACTGCTCTCAGAAAGAGGAGTCATTTCTTCTGAACTGGTTTGACTATAGCCACATGGTCAAGTTCAGACATGTGAAGACAAATTCACCACTTATCAAACTGGTTATTTACCCTTTTCTCGTTGAAAATTTAAGTAGGAAAATATCTAGATGTGAAAATAACACTAATAAAGCCTTAAAAGAAACCTTGTCTTTTGTTATGTATCCTGCTGTGGGATTTTGCATATCCAGGTGTTAGCAAATGTTTCCTCCAAGAGCAGAATATTCCACAAACCTTAATATTGCATGCTTGTCTTTGGACTTTTGCACTTATTTTGAATTCCTCTGGGTTCAAGATGTTGAGTCACATTGTTTTAAATGTCTTTTTTAATGCCTTAATTACAGGCCATACCCTGAAAGGTAGCACAGTAACAATTTATCAACTAGTTTAGCTTTCCCATGAGGAAATGTCATCTGTTATTGTTTGCATTTTGAAGCCAGCAGTACTGCTAATGGATCTTCTAAAAAACAAACAGTCACATTCAAATGAGAACAATCTAAAAGCCTGAACTGATACCATTTTAAGTCATCATATCCTTGAACCTCTATTATCCCACTTGGGTATGGGAAGAAATCTTGGATCATCTGCAATTTAGTTTAGAAAACTGGTAGAGAGTCAGATGAATACGTAATGAAAATGACTTAGTATAGGATTCAGGAGTCAGAACCCCTTTTTTTTTCCTTCCAGTAGTGGGCATTGAATTTAGGACCTCATTCATAATAGGCTAGTGCTCCACTTCTGAGCTCCATTCCCAGCCCACTTCTGTTTCTTGAATGTTTCCAAATAGTCTGAAGCTGTTTTTAATGGCACAATTCTTTTCCTTTCTTAAGAGAAAAATAGACATATCCTATGAGTGTTACCTAAGCCTAAATAGGAATTCAGGTGCCCTTAAATCTCTAGGAAAATAAGAATGGCTCACCTTTCACTTATTTCCCTATTTTCCTTTATCTCAGATCTTATCTGTGGGGCCAGACTAAGCATAGACACTCAAGTGACCTCTGAATTCCTCGCTTAAACTACTACCAGACACACTCATCCACAAAATTTCCTTCTTGAAAAACTCTCCCCTCTCCTCTTTGCTCACAAGTAACACGACCCACAAGAGTGAGCTCCCTGAGAAATATGTTCTATGTAATATTACAGAAAAGGATGAAAATTCAGATCTACAATCCAAATTGTGGGACACGTCTAAAGAATAAAAACATTGTCTTTATTGATCAAGCCTAAGAATATTTTCTTAATCAGTTCATTATCTACCTGATTATTATTCTATCCAAGACTTTTTTTTTCTGGAAGCTTGTTAATGATAATTCCATTTGAAAAAGCACTGATAATTGCACACAGTAGTTTTTCCACCTCCAGGTAGAGCTATTAAGTGTGTATTTCTACCTCATGAAAGTAAATGAATCTAGTCTTTACTTAATCAATTATTAACAAGTAGAATTGAGTTTTTATAACCAAAAAAGTGTTTGGCCTCTGTTGCATTATACAGACACTTGGTGATTCAGGAAAGTAAAGTCTAAGTGGCCCGTTTAATTTCATAACTACTGTGTTGTGTGAGTCACCCATCTGTTCTCCATTAACTCAGACTTATAATTAAATACAAAATTATAGTTACTTAAACTATTGCCTTTTAGAAAATGATCGATGTTCCAGAAACTTCCGTTGGATGGACACAGCTTACTGAAGAGAACACAGTACTGAATTAGAAGGGAAATATTCTTGGATCTCAAATACGGTGAGGCTACATTACCTGTGGTGAGACATTTGAACCTCTGTGTATCTATTTATCCCAGTGAGTCACTACTACCCAGCCCACCATATATCAGTGTCATGGATTATGACACTGGGAGTGGTCCTGTCAAACATCTGAGTTTTCTCAAGGGAAATAGAAAAAAATGCAAAAATTGCCTCTATTGGACCAATGCATCTCAAAGTGTTGTCCCTGTATCAGGAATTGCAGCAACAACTGGGAATTTGCTAAAATGCAATTCTGGGCTTCATTTCAGGTCTACTGAATCAGTAACTCTGAGGGTGGGGCCCTCTGATGTGGTTTTATAAGCTTCCCAGATGATCCTGATGCACACAAAAGTTGGACAACTATTGTATTAAAGGCACAATTTCTTTTGGGCAACCTACAAATATAGGTACTTTCAACAACTAATTTATATTGTTTCACATTCCCCTGATAGAACTACTAGGAATTTGTGCTTAATTTCTGAATTTTGTCCACAGGTCTTTAAATCTTCTAATCCTCCAAAGAGATCCTTCCTTAAATCTCACCTTTCTATAATCCCAGTCATTTTTATTCATTAGTAGAAAACACCTGTAACAGCAGGAGCTACTTACATTTTAATTGTTTCTTGTTCCTCTAAATTGCTTGTCATTATAAAAGAAATGACAGAAGCGAAATGGGAGAAGAGCAATGTGGTAAGAAGACTCTAGCACATTTCCAATGTTTAATTGCTATACAATGCTAAGAACAGATTAAAAAGATAAATCAAAAGTTTGCTGGAAAAAGTGAGGCCCCCAGTCAGTTTTATGGTTTCATTTGAGCTGCAAAGATATTATTATACACTCATTTGCAAAACAATGAGCTCTGACTGTTTATGAAAGTTTAATCTCTTGGTTTATTGCCTTAATATATTTCACATTGGTAAGGTTTACTTTTAAATGAAATTTCTGACTGTCTTATGTGGATGTTATTTTATACTGAGAATACAGACAGAATGACTGTAACATCATAATTGTATTCATCTACGAAGCAATTAGAGTCAGGGTAATTGCTTCTAGTTCTCACATATCTGCATACAAAGTAATAGAATTAATATTTTATCATTAGGCAGTATCCCTTGTTAGCTAAGAATCTGAACACTGTATATCTTCTTTGTGTGTCCACCGGAATTTAAACAGATCCTATATTAATATTTACCTAAATGAAAAACCATGCCAAAGGAAAAAAGTGGCATGGTGGAATTGGACCCCATTTCTCAGTGTATGCATCCAGTGGATATACAGAGAGACAGACCCCCCCGCCCCGCCCAACCCTCTCCAAATGGAGTGGACTAATGACAACCCAGGGAAGGCTTCCGGAGTCTCCTTTGCTGAGAATGGTGGTGAAGGCATGTAATCCTAGCACTCTGGGAAACTGAGGCAGGAGGATAAGTTCCAACCCATCCTGGGTAATTTAGCGACTTAGGGAGACTCTGTCTCAACATAAAAATTAAAAAGGCCTGGGGATGTAGCTCAGTGCAAAGATCCTGGGCTTAATCCTTACTACTGCAGAAATAAATAAATAAATGCATACATACTACAAAATAAAAAAGAAATAAAATAATGGAAAAGGACCCCTCCTCAGCCCCCAGTTATGAATTCCACGGTGTTCTAAAAGATTGACTTCGATTCAAAACTTGTCGCTGCTTTAATATCAAAACTCCCATGAAAACACCCTTACAAGTTCTTACAAAGAGAAAACTTATGGAGATGAAGGAGAGCCATGATGACATACAGGAACAGCCTGGCGAATGACTGACAAGATTCAAATTCTCAGCCAGAATCCACAGGACTAAGAAGGGCTAAATGAGGACTTACAGCCTCATTTATTTTCTAAGAAGCTTAGGCTGGAGGGAGAGAAAAGAAGCCATAAATTAAATGGCACTTTGCTTAAATAAAAGGGGAACAAATGAGGGAATTAAGTTGAAACTAGCTGCTCAACTACTGGACCAAATTTAATTGGGAGATAAGCTATATTTCAACATTAAAAATATTATAAAAGATGGGAGAAATTAGCAATTTGGCTACTTCTTTTCAGTATACGCAAACAAATATCCTCTATGGAAAAAAACATAGTCAAGAAGAGGAATGAGAAGTACATATGAATGAATTATATGTGTGACACATACTATATACCTACCTATGAATTACTTAGTTCAAGTAATAACCTAGTATTAAAATGTAACATACAGGAACCTAAAAATGAAACTTTCCCTCAAAAGGCAACATTGTAAAAATGTAATAGTCTTTCAAAATTTACATGATTCCCCCATATCATTTTAATATTCCCCAATATTGTTTTAAATTCTTACTTCATTATTCTCTATCATTTTTAAATGACTTAACAGAGATATCATTTATCGGACAGATGTCTTGGTAATAAATGCTAAAATGCCTGTAATATATGTAAAACACTTAAAATACACAATAACATATGGTATGTACTAAGTATTAAATATTATTATTATTGTAATTTAAGTACAGACTTTACTTATGATTAGTTAGAAAATATTTTTCCTTTCTCAGTGACATAAACAATGACATTTTGAGAACTGCGCCCTTGCTCCTCACATAGGTTTTCTTTCAAATTATTCCTTAAATCTCTTTAGTCTTTAGCCTGAATTTATTATTTTGACTCTTTCTCAGTCCTCTTTAATCTATGAATCTGTGTTGCTGTAATTTTTGTTAAATTCAGAATAATTATTAATTATTAATAAAATTAATAATAATTAAAGTACTTACTATGTAAAAGGATAAAATGAAACAATAACTTTTTTTACTCTTATTAGCGTGTTTGCAGTATATATGATCATACTCACTGTAGGGGATTGTTACTTGTACACAACACATTGCTGGTATGTCCATTGGTCCTCCTAACAATGCTAATAGGAAGAGAAGAAATTTCTGTCTATTCTTTAGTTCACTAAAGACTCTGAGAGTTAAGACTCATAATTTAAGTGATATGCCAACATCATACAGCTATTAAATGGACAGGCAAATGGGACTGGAATTCAGACATTACCAAAAGCACTGTGAAAGGTAAGACAATTTTCCAGGGAAAATTCATGGTTTCTGATGATGATTTAGAAGGTTGAAGAGTTGACAGGGTCTGTAGATATGTAACCCTCTACAGAGTTTGAGAAAGCAAGTCATTTTATTGATGGGGAAGGAACTCTGCCAGTAACTATTTTGGAATGCAAAGGAATTTACTGCGGATTATAAGTGAGAAAATTAAACGTTGCCATGTGGATTTATTTAGTAGAGGAGCACAGAATGAAGATATTAAAATCTAAATGTTCTGAAGACAGCTTAGGATTTGGAACTAAATGACAGGTGAGGGGTCAGAAAAAGAAATATAGATCTTGAAATGAACATACAGGAATAAATACATTTTTGAAGCAATTCAATCAGAAAAAATTCAGGGTTATATACATATAATAATGACTTTTATCCCTTGTTGGCATGTTATTAATTTTTGATTCTCAAAATATGAGAAAATTTGAACTTTATGTATTTTGTAGGAAATGGAAAAACCATGCTTTTGGGGCAATTATTAGACTGGGTGTATAACATTTTAGGCATAAATGATATAACACCTTATGAAAATCTCATGGGTTTTTTTCTTTTTTATTATTTCCATAACACATCTAGAAACTAATCAAAACACTGGCTGTAATATACTTGTCTTTTTTTGTGTTATATCATTTTTCAAAGTAGCTTTACTAATATACAATGCACCCACTCAAAATGCATAATTCCATTTTTTTAATATAATAATCTATTCTCAGCTGCTGTAACAGGTGCAACCATCATTACAATCAATTTCAGAAGGTTTCATCTCCCCAAAAAGCAACCCTGTTCCTAACCTGAGTCATCAGTCTGATTCTACCAACTTTACCCCAGCCTTCTACCTTCAGCTCTAAGCAACTAGTAATGGGCTTTCTGTATCTGCGGGTTTGTGTATTCATAGAAATGGATGCACATAATGTGATCTTATCAGTACTTTGTCCCTAGCATAATGATTTCAAAGCTCATTTATGCTGTAGTATGTATCAGTATTTCACTTCTTTTTATGACTGAATAATATTCCATTGTTTGAATATTCAACATTTATCTACTCACCAGTAAATTCACATTCAGGGTGAATTTCACACTCTCCACATTTTGAGTATTATGAACTGTGCTGCTATAAGCATTTGCTTACAAGTTTTTATTTGCAGGCACTGTATACTCCCAAGAGGAATTGTTGAGAAATATGGCAATGCTATGGTTAGCTTATGAGAAAGGACCCAGTTGTTCTCCATGGTGGATGCTTCAATTTCTGTTTCCTCAACAATTCTTGGTACCACTGTACCTTCCTTACCTTTCTGATTGCAGCAGTTCTAGTGGGTAGGAAGACGTAGTTCACTGTGGCTTTTATTTGCATTTTCCTATTGGATGCTGATGGAGATTATCTTTCATACTGCCCTTTTGCATAAATTCATTGAACAAAGTTTTATGCCCATTTTTCAATTTAACTCTACTGTTGATGTTTAAGAATGTTTTTGACATATGGTACAGAAGTTCTTCACCAGATATAAGATTTGTGAATATCTGCACCCCCCTCAACCCAGTGCTTGTATCAAACAGGGCCCTTGTGCCTGCTGGCTGCCGTGCTACCACTGATCTACACTCTCAGGCTTCTACCTCCTGTATGCTCCATTATTTTGGTGCTTTAAAATTTCAAATACAAATTTGAGAATCCATATGTAAGAAGCTAGTCTAGGATGTATCAAATAATGCGAGCCTGAATAAAATAAGCTAAACTCAAATTCTAAGTTTTCTTCCCTCACAGAAAGATCAGATTATGGTCCTTTGTTTCATAGCTCATGAAAAAGAACATATTGTAAGATATGGTAGACACAGTGAATACTGAACAATGAAGATAAGACCTTGTTCTGGGGTGGAAAAAGCATTTTTTTAAAAAAATCAGAAAATAAGTTTTCTTCTATTATACTGTTAAGTTATTAATTTTCTCTCAAGAATTTCTGTTTTCTACTTTAGGTATGCTTACTATTCATAGTGTATTACTGGATCATATATATTAGATTTGTTCCTCTTCACGTTATCATTTTTGATTCTCTGTAAATGACTATCAAAAGTTATTTTCATGAATGTCACTTTTTTGACAAATAGACACAGGAACTTGGTGTGGGTTGGAGGAAAGTATTTGAGTGACTGACGTGGAAGTAACAATGGGGCAACTACACTCAAATATCTCAGGTGATTAGAAAACAAAACAAAGCCAGGGATTTAGCTCAGTGGTTCCAGCGCCTGCCTCACAAGCGCAAGGATCTGAGTTCCATCCCTGGTACCAAAAAACAAACAAACAAAAGAAAACAAACACAGAAGAAAAACAAAAAATGTTTCCACATTTTGGAAATAAGATGATAGAAGAAAATGCATAAACTACACCATGGTAAATGTTATGTTATTGTAATTTCTCTTTTATATTCTCTATTTAAGGTGAAAAAAGTAGCTGTCTTAATAATGAAAGTTGAAATAACAAATGAAGCTTCTGGAAAATTTAAATACAATCTTCTCAGAAACTAGTATGTTACTCATTGTTGCACCTGAAAGAAAAGCATCTCATTCATTCATTCATTAATTCTGAGTGTGTGGAAGAGATGGAACATAGTCTAAGAGAAAGAAAAAAAGGGTTATTATAAGAGGTGATGTTTGGGATTCCAAGGTATGGAATTCCAACATGAATTTGTTTAGCCTGAAAAAGGCTCAAAAGAAAGCCAATGAAATGAAGAGTTCGAGGTGGAGAACAAGATCAATTAAGGACTTCGGCTTTGTTCACTTATAGTTTTCATCTCTTCCAGATTTCTACTACTGCTACTTTTGCAATTTATAAGAATCCTCTATTGGTCTCCCCAAAAACTAATGAAACAATAAAACAGATTAGAAATTTCTACCTTTTTAAAAATCATTTTTTCTTCTTTTTGGTTTGGATGTGTAGGAAAGTCTTGCCTCTCTGGATATGGACCCTGGGTGTGTACCAGGAATGTGAGCAACGCTAGTTTACAGAGCTGGGATGGAGATGACCCTGGAGGGCTGGGCTGGTGAGCAGAAGAGAGCATGTGCGACCTTGCTTCAAGAGTTTGACATCCAGACAGTGTCTGATTTGCAGGCAGACCAGACACCAGCCCTGAAGAACATCCAGCAGGATCAAACCCAATGCTGTCACCACCATCAGAAAGTAGACATGACCATTCTCTACATCTTAGGAAGCTAGTAGTTTCCTAAACACATTCTGTTGCTTTCTCTTTTTTGTTGTTTAATTCTACTTTCTATGTTCATTTTAATGACATAGAAGTCGAACAAACCTTGTAGGGGGGGTATTTTGTTCCAAAATGATATGACCCTCTGGCAGACCTCACCCGAAGACAACTTAGAGCAACAATACCTGCTCTGCTACTCAGTCCTGAGAAGCAAACATTGCTGATGTTTCATGAAGCAAACCATTTCATTCCCAAAGAGGCATCCATGCTTTTTCTTAGACCTTTTCAGAATTGTACCCATAGTCTCTATTGATTGGTTAGCCATTTTAAAAATAATTGTGTCATTCACAGTTAATATGGTCTAATTTGAGGCAAATTTAATGCCAATGCATATAATCTAGCCAACCTATCATTATCCTACACTATCTGCCAAATAACTCAAAAAGTTCAAAAATAATGCAAGCTTATAGCATTGGCAGGCAAATTCACGAGTAGAAGAAATGTTCCATACTATTGAGAAATGTTAAAATGCGAAACATGAGACATCACTGCATCCAATTTTCTAGGCCGATGTTCTTGTTGATAGGATAATTTTTAGTGCACACTTTGAATTCAATTTCCTTTATTTTAACAAAACATATTTCATGCACATAGCTTACAGATGGAATAACTTGAGAAAACATAATGGGTTTTATAAGCCACATTCTCACAGAGATTTTGCACAATTCCAGCTTGCCATAGATGCTTCTCCGGAAAACATCAGAGTACACATAACCCCCTTTACGTCTGTCTGCTAGAGGTCATCGACTTGGACCAGCATACAGTTTGGTCATGACACTGATCTCTATGCTGAGGACAGTTTCATTTTCTCTTTGAGATGCTGTCTGAGATGATCTAGAGATCACAGTGGATTCTGAGTAATTCCTCTAGCCCAGAGATGCGATTCTCTCCACGGTTCAGTTCAACCCTTGGGAAAAACCTCAATCAGATCTCTACATTTTCATACAAGCTGATAGGACATGTTCACTCTACAGTATTTAGTTTTGCTTGTTATGAATAACCGCAAATCTTTTTAGTTTATTTCTACAATAAATTCATCAGTCTTAATGCTGTATACCCTAAGAAATGATTTTTAAAAATGCAAACGATGTAAAAATACATTCACAGACAATGTTTCTTCAAGCTATTTTTATATGTACTCTTTGGTTCAGAGTACTAACATCTTCTTTCTAAAGATACAATGATACATTGTGCCGGGGATTTAGCTCAGTGGTTCTGGCACCTGCCTCTCAAGCGCAAGGTCCCGAGTTCGATCCCCGGTACCAAAAAAAAAAAAAGATACAATGATACATACATAATAGAGGAACATTGTTTACATAGTAGTAATAATAGTCAATGTAAATTGTATATTGTGTTAATGGACTAGAAATAAAGATATGAGAATGTAAACTCCATGAGTTGAAAGACCTTGTCTCTCTGGTTCACTGGGAACTCACAACACTCTTGCCACTGCCTATCACATGTTAGATTTCAGTGTATATGTGCTGGAGTGCATGAAAGTTGAGTGCTTTTTCATTAGATAGCCATTCCTTTAAGCAGAAATGTTGTTCCCTACAGCTAAATACCTCCTGCAGTGCTCATGTAGTGTGTGCTATAAAGTCATGAGTGTAAAGAGCTCTCTTGGTAAAGTATGGCTCTGATGTACAGAGCCAGGTAGTGTACAAGATCCTTTGCCGCCTGTTTGTAATGCTTAGAGCCACTCTATAGTTGGCATTTCTGCCACTGCTTACTGAACTAGAGGCATAAAACAACAAGTTCTAGAGCAAGTTTAGGATTCAGGTGGTCTGATCCCAAAACCAACATACCTTCCCCTCTGCCAGGTTAGACACCTCGTTCCAAGTTTTCACTAACTTTTTATCTTATAATTTAGACTAATTCCACTCTCTTCCTTGCTAATAAGTAATAAAGGAACATTTAATAAATTGATAACTTCATATATACCTCAAAACAGCAATACCTAGTCTTCAAGAATAGGTACAAATTAGTGTGTGGCTTACTTTATGGAGATATACATTTTATTGGCATTTAGAAATACAGTTGGATCATATTTAAAAAGAGTGAAAATATTTAGTTTAACCACTGATCAGTTAACTACTGATAGCTATCAGTATGCGATTTGAATATGAGGCATATATAGATGAGCATATTGGATAAGCAGGACTTCAAGAAGGACATGTTTTCCATGGGGTAACATAACTGTAACATTTATGTCTTTACCTCACGTCCTTGAGCACAAAACTAATAACCTTTACAAAATGAGGATTTCATGAAGGGTTTATAGTAGCAGAGGCAGTTACATTTGCAGCAGTACACTAAATATGAACTCACTAAGAAAGAAGAGGTTTCCGTAGCAGATTTGGTGTTCAACACTTGGGCGTGAAGTGGTAAAATATTATTGCATGCTGGGTGGATTCTTAACTTTCTACACATAAAGCCATCACTTTTTCTATGTCTATTCCTTCTTCCTCTAACATTTACTTTTCCTGTGTCTGTGTGCACATATCCAGTGACATCACAGGTACACACACGTGTTTATTTCAAGGGAGGTATGGTGTACCCATGGCAGAGAATCCACACAGCCTTTCACAGCACAGCTACTGCATGACTTGCACTACCTATACATTTTTTTCTGCACTGCAAAGTCTAAGAGAATTGAATAAAATGTCATCTGCTGCTTATTAAATCTTGTTTTTATATGGTTGACTGACCTAATTTTGCAAATTAAAATGTAACTTCTTATCACATGTTTGGTTGAAACTTCAGTTCGCTCTGTCAAATACGTGCACGTGTTAGCACATCATTTACACATGTTCAAGTCAAGTAATTTGGTTCACAGAAGTCTTGTGTCAGTTTTAAACTTAGCCCCATTTAGAAAATACAGCTTCAGAGGAGTCAGCTCTGATTTTTTTTTTTCACACATTTATCATGCTCCTCATTCTTGAGATCAGAGAGGTGGCATTATGTGACTTAGGGAGTGGTATCCTGGACCTTGTGATTACTAATAGCAGTTACCCTGCCATATGACAATTTCAAGCATCCCTTTCTGTGATCACTGCTCCATCCCTGCTAGTACTCCCACGTTAATCCTTCCAGGATGTACAAACCACTGGAAAGCACAATCCAATATTCTTTCACCTTTTCTTTGTCCTTTGGCTCCCACGACCTCACTCCCTTCCTTACTAGACTTAATTTCATGGCCTAACTGCAACCCTTGTGAAAACCCTTGTTAAAAGCCCTTGTCAAAACTAACAAAACTGTAAGCTGTGTAAAACAATTGGAAGTGGAGATCCAGAAAACATTTCCAAGTTCTAAGTAGTTATTCTGTCGTGACTACTGAAAACAAAACACTCAACCTTGCAGAATGGTCTTAGCTTAAATTTACGGCCGCTAAAATGAAGTTAACATTAACATGCCGCCTGGTCAACTTACTATATTTTCTTCCCCTCCATTCTCTCTCTCACTCACTCACTTAGACCACTATTTCCCACCTTCTCCTTCGCCAGAACCTCATAGAATGACACAAATATCCTTCCATCATTAAGCTATACGGCCGAACAAAAGGACAGCATCCCCTTACAATTAACTCAGTGTTATGACTTATGGCTAGATGTCCCCCCAAACCTACTGAGGTCATAGGTGAGTCTTTTCAGAATGACTGGACTTGGGTGTGTGATGCTGAGATTAAGGATGCCCCACCCTGGAAGTGAGTGCTACCCAAAGGGCAGCTAGCATGGATGAAATATAAGGGACAGAAAGGATTATGTTTTCTGCTTTTGCTGCCTACTGCTTGCTTCCTTGTTGCTTCTCGTCTCCTGCTTGTTTGCCATGGGCTATTTCTTTTCTGTGAAGTCCCTCTGCCATATCACCTTGCCTTAGAGCCAGTTCACTATGGACTGAAGCCTTTCTACTCACTGGGAGCCCAATTAAGCCTTTCCTTCTCTAACTTTGAGGGTCTGATACTTCATCTCAGCAATGAGAAAAGTAACTAAGACACTCAGCAAGACAAAATTCATTCACTTATTCATTTACTCTTACTTTAGTGCCTAACACAATTATAAAATACAACATCTGGAAGAAAATTGCAAGCCTCTCAAATTACAGATGAGGAAACTGAGGTTCTGAAATTTTCCCTTCATATTCTAAACATCTTATGAATATGAAGATCGTACTGAAGGAAAAAATCTGTCTTTGAGTCTTTTCCCCTTGGGTTCATTTAACCTTGAAAAGATGTGTAAAATGAATATACATATCTTTCATTAGAAGGTATATGCCCTTGCTACACGATGTGACAATGTTTGTTCAGCAGCACTGAATGTCCTGCAGCCCTCAGAAATGCATACTCTCAGGCTGCAACCAAAGCCAAGGGAATATAGTCTGCATTTTAAGGAGCACCTCAGTGGTCATCTTTGTGCAAAAGCTTTGAAATTACTTCTGTATTAAATGACAAAGGAAGCAATCATGGCCCAACATCTATCACTACTGCTAGAATGCCAGAAATAAATGTTTTCTTTTTTCAATGCTAGGCTATTTTTTCTTTCAAAGTTATCTGGTATTTTTTCTTAAAATGTTGACTTGTGGAAATTCACCTGGTAGTCACAATTCATCCTATTGTGTCTGAGAAAGTTAGAACCTTTGATTTTGTTGATACCAGAAACGGATGCAGCAGCACATCAGGGCAAACCTCATACATTTTAAATTAAGATGGTACATCGGAGTTAAGATGAAAAAGCTTAAGCTCTTCTTGGAATGGCAAAGCCAGAGGCAAATGTAAGCGTGGCACCACAAAATCAAATATGTGTTGTGGTTTTATTTCTTTCCTAAGCACTCTTACCTCCTCAGCCCTTTTTAAAACAACAGATTTCACTTTGGGGCCAGGCAGAGGTTAAAGCCAAAAGGTTCATGTTATCAAATTTAGGAGAGAAAAGTTTGTGTTATTTGAAGTAAGAACGAAGCTTTCACCTCATCCCGTCTTTGTCTTGAAATTACTCCCAAATATTTCCAGCAATGGAAAAATATTTTCAGTTTAATGCCTTGTTACCTTTTTTTTAATGTTCAGGATGCCATTTTTCCACAAAAAACTCTCATCAATAGGGTTTTCTGTCAAAATGCACATATTGCAGTGGAAATGAACAGATGTGAAGCCTACTAGAGTTGTGATTGCTGGGCTGAAGGCATATCACAAACGTAATTTCATGATAAAATATATCCACTGGCTAAAAATACTAAAGCATTAAAATAGCATAATCAAAATGAAGAAGTTGCTATTTAAAAAAAAATACACTCCCATTAACATATATCCACTTGGACGTGTTTTTTTCTCTGTAAAATGAAAAATGTCCATAAATATGACTAACATAAAGCAACTATTTTTTAAAGAAAGACAACTGAGTTGTGAACCAGGCTGAGGGGTGAAGTATTTTGCCTGGAATGTATGACGTCCTAGGTTTCACTCTCAGCACAATAAAACGAAACGAAAACAGGATCAATTCTCTGGATGCCTTTCCAAGTCAAGTTCTTTAACTTTTCACATTTTCTGATAATTACTTCCTCATATATTAAAATTCCAACACAGTCTCCAGGTCATAAATCTATAATGCAGAGTCCACAGAGGGAGACTGGTTTGTCACTGACAATAAAGATCTTTCCTGAACCTAGCTAACAGGAATGACACCTATGCACATGTGAGCTAGATATTTGCAATCAAAGCACAGGCTAGGTAGAATGGACTTTTTCTTTAAATATGTCCATCTTATTACATGTAAATGTCCTTGTGAAAATTCATAATAAAGCAAATCTATTGACTATAATAGATTTTTCTATCATTCTATTTCTTTTTTTAATTTGCTTGGTCCTTCCTTTCTATAAGATAAATATTGTTTTTGTATACCTTGTAGAAATGTTTACACATTTACTAGGCATTCTGATGGAGACTGGTTTAAGTGAACCCATTTCCAAAACAGAATCTGTCACCGTATATATGCTGGAAACATTTGCAATACAATGGCAGCTACCAAGTTTCAAGGGTCTGACAGTAAATACTGATATATTTCTTAAAATGTGCTTAAAAGGGAGGAAAAATAATTCAAATTTACCTTTAATTAAAATATTTTAAAATACCTAAAACTGAACAGAAACTTGGCACAGTTTGCTGCTATGGATTGGGTGTTTTTTGAGCATGCCCAGCAGGGCCACTGTGATTGGAGGCTTGGTGTCCAGCGTGGGGATTCCAGGAAATGGGACATCCTTAGCTCTTGGAGGATGTGCCCTTCTCTGGGACTGTGAGATACCATTCAATCTTTGCTTCTGGTTGAAGACTTGATCCTTCTTCCTGCATGTGCTCCACTAACCATCATCTGCCCTGAGGTCCTCATCAGAACTGAGTCAATGCAGGTACCATGCCCTTGAATCTCTCAAACTATAAGCTAAATAAACCTCTTCATAAATTGTCTGTATAATTATACAGTGATGCAAAGTGAATACACTCACATTTACTGAGTGAATTTATATCAGTAGTTGATGTTTTAAAGTTTCTTAGCTGCCCTATTTAGATGTGAGACTTCTACATTAAGGGACTCTAATAGTCTGCTCTGAACGTATTAATAACCACACTCACTGTTCATACAACCAGTCATAATTTCGGCTGAAAATTTGAACAAGGGCTCATGTACATCCTCCCCACCTGGAATTAATCACAGAAATATGACTCTCTTTTGCTTTTCAGTGTGGATTGGGAGTTCTTTAGTTTCTCTCTTAAATGTGGTGCTTTAAGTGATAATACTTGTGTATTAAACTAGAAAGACTGGCTCATTGAAGTGAGAGGGTGAGGAATTGTACTAGAGACATGCTTTCCAAACTTGAGTGTGTCTCAAATTCACCTATAGATATATGAGAAAAGGAGACTGGGCTCCATTCCCAGAATTTCTAATTCCGTACCTATATGGTGAGACCCCAGGATTTGCATTTCTGAAAAGTTCCCAGGTGATGCTTAGAGAATCTCTCCACAGCAGTATCAGACAGTTCATGATTTTCCTGAAAAATCTCATAAAAATGTTATTTGGGTTTTCTCTGGGCATTTAAAAAATTACTGCTTCTCTTTGAACATGACACTATCATAAAATTCACCATAAATTTAGATAGAAATGAATGCAGGAAGGGTATGAAAAGAAATGCCAAATGCTGTTGATAACCTTGGGCTAAATCATCGCTTATCTTCTGACTTTTCTAGTTGTTTTATGGACAGTATTGAAATAATTCTTAAATGAAAGCAATATACATGCTTACACAATGCATAACCTACAGATCATGTTTAATGAAGATTAAAAATATTAGTAGATACATAAAACATTTGTTTGTATATTGACCAACATTTACAGCAAAATGCCTTAATAAATTGAAAATGAATGCCAAAGTTTTCTTAGCAAAGTAGAAAATAAAGCTAGATTCACATCACAAAGTAGTGAATCAGTTTATCTGCTTAATTTTCTAAGAAAATTATCTGGCAATAAGAAGTAATTCTGTAGCCTATATATCTTTTTATTTGATAATTACCAGTATTTCAGATTTCTCCTTTATCATCTTCATTGCAGCCATAAAAGTAGTTATTAGGGGTTATTAAAAGTCCTTGGTTCCATGGTAATTATTACAGGATACTAACATTTGTAGTTCTCAACACAATATAATTCAAAATGGGACACGATGCAAAAGCTAATCCATAATCTGAGTGCAGAATTAGTACGAGACATCTCAACAGTGATATTCTTAAATATATTCGCAAACAAGGAGATATAAAATGAAATACATCCATCTTTCAGTTTCTCATCCCAACCAAAGAAAGAAAAATAGCAACTGAGTGGTTATTTTCTCAATTCTCCCAAGGATGGACTCAACTAGGACTTTTCTATAGTTAATTACATTAAACAGATGACTCAAGGCCATAGTTGAGAAAGTGAAAGATTTCATCACAACATGTGGAAGCTTCCAAACACAAATAAGCCACACTGGAGAAGGAGAGTACTTTTAACAGAAATTAATTTGAAGATAAGGTGGCCAAAATAGGTCCAGAGAGCTACAGGTGTTACACTAAAGTATCTTCCATTTCAGTAGGTTGTCATGTGAAACCAATTGCTCAGCCATTTTCCTTGCCATAAAGTTGTCAAGTAAGTTAGTATGATTAGTCTTTGATTTACAGATGAGAGCAGAATAAGGGTCTGAAAATTCAGTGAAAATTCAGGTCTTGCATTAGTAAGGAGCAACTTAAGTCTTGACTCTGTGCCAAAATGATCCGTCCTAATAAACACCATGTACCCGATAAACTCCCAGTACATCTGGTTGTCTTAAAGCTCATATGTCTATTTTAATGATGTTGGTTTAGTCCGGGTAATCAGCTCCTTAGAATGCCCTTCCTTCCCTAGCATAGTTTGAGAATAAATGTTAAGACACTTTGCAAGGCTTCACTATCTTGGTTTCCTCTGTTTTTTCCCTTGGCAATGGAAAGCAGAGCCTGTAGCCTCCTGATGGACCTGAACATCCAGCTTTAGAGAAGGTATGAAAACCATGGGCGAGCTATCCTGCCTTAGAGCTGGAAACTAGAGAGAACTATGGTTGGAGAAAGAATTTTACCTGCACAAAGCCTGGAAGGAGCTTTCTGACCTCTGCACACTCTATTGCTAGAAAGAGGACATAAGTGGAATAGCATCTCCATTTCCTGTTAACTGTTCAAAAATGGCTGAGAAAAAGCATTACTTGTAACACGTGTTTGACACGTTAACATTTGTACAATGCCAAACTTATTAGGCCATTCTTTAGGAAACATTTCTTGAAAAGAATCTCACCATTTTGCCTTATTCCCTGGGTAGAATCCTTAGAAAGTAAGACTATGGATGGAAAATTAATTTCTAAGTACTCCTGGGATGGGAAAATGGTAGTAACAGATTCATTGGAAACAGGTGGAAGCACAACTTCACCCTGTGTTGTTTCCAATATCACAGTCTAAACAAGTTTACAAGCACTTTGGACTCTTTTCATATGCAATGCTGCAGGACTGTTCTTCCCAACACTCTGAAAGCTGATACTGTCAACAGACTGTCAGTGTGTCAACAGTGGTTTTCATATTCTCTTCTAACAAAACAAACAGGAGAGTCAAATAGCTCAAGATGTTTTAACATTTTAATTACTCTGCCATGGGCTATGGGGGAAGATGCACAGGCCTTTGCAGAACTGGGATTATTTTTGTTAAGTTCATATTTAATACTACACGCACGGTACTGTAGTTTTTATAAGGATTGTTGTTAAACAGTGTTCCTTGGTGAATTTCTTTGCAAACAAATGAACAATCACTCTGATTTTCATCTGAAAATGTCAATAGGTAAACTGGCTTAAATCCAATTTTCTACTAATACACTTTAGTAGGAAAAATATATCTTCATTTGAAATATTTCCATCTTTTGCAAGTGAACATTTTTGTAAATAGCACTACTTGAGCAAATATTTTAAACCGTAAAGAAAGAGATGTTTCCTGTTTTACTGCATGTTTTTGTAAGACAGAAATATTTCTATAACCAAAGACTTACAAATTTCCCAGCATCAGTAGCAATCCAATACTATTTTTGCATGAATAGTTGATAAAATGAATGTGTTATAGCATAAAAGTCCTGAATACCAGTGACAGCGTAGGGCATACAAAACTGGTGGCACCAAACACTAATAATGAATTGATCTCAGTGTGCAGAACTGGCATTTAACATTTCCCTGGGTACAGGCACGCAGGAATTTTGAGTCTCCTCCACACTTCTCTCTCCTTTTTCAGAAAATAAATATTTATGCAAATATCCTCTAGGGTAGCTTAATACAATAAAAGTACTAAAGTCTTTTATGCAGTGTTGTTCCTTGTGCCTGAAATAAACTTTCTGTTCTTTGCAGCCCATGGAAAAACTTTCCTTCCCTTAAAGGTTAAACTCAAGTGCTGACCTCAAAATGGACATTCATACTGTCCTGCTATCCATCCTGCTATTACATACGGCATTATATATAATGTCCAGTCTGTTAGATGGGTACTCTCTGGGTTTGAGGTCTTGGGTATCTGTCTTACTCATTTTATTCTTTTCTTTTTCCTTGAATAATGCTTTGAACATACATTAGCCAAATAACTGGAGGAACAGGGCCAAGTGTATTCAAGTAAAAAAAGATATATGAATTGTAGTCTTAACCCAAAAGATAAAGTTGGTCCTACATTTTAAGAGCTTTTTCTCACCAGGATCTATCCTCGGACTTGATTATGAGCAAAGAGGCTACAGTGTGTGTGAGACTCAACTAGACTGTAATAGTGGCAATGAGCTTTGGTAGACTTTTTGGTAGTGTTTTAAAAACCTGGTTGTTATTCAGATACCTTGAGTTGCCTTTTAGGTTTAATACAATCTCAACTGAGTACCCAACACATTTTTCAAGGACATATGTTTTTGATCTGAGAATACCACCAATGATCTGGGACATATTTTTCCGCATTACAAATTTAACAGCCTCTGTGTTTTATCTCAGTATTAATGAAGAGAGATCAGATACGCCTATGCTTCAGCTTTGTCAATCTGTCACAACATTTTTCTGACTTCCTTATCATTAACAGAGTAGATCTCCAGACACTGTCAATAAACTTGTAGCTGTAGCAAAGGAAATAGTATAATTCTTTCTTCTTCAAATATTTTTTTAAATACAGGTTCAACATGCACTGTTTATGTGTGTACGCATGTGGCATTATGCTTCCAGTTAATATAATAAATAAAACACTCCAAGAATACATATTTTTGTTATTTCAATTCAAACAACCAATTAAAACGTAATAATTTAAAATGAGTTACCAATAACAAATCTGATATATTTACCTCTGATATTCTCAGACCTATTTTCCGTACAGGGTTCCTGTTCACTGGAATTGCAAGATTGGACTGTTTGAATCTTTCTCTTTCGATTTACATATAACCCCAAAATAAATAGAGGAACTTGTAGTGTCCACATTTACAGATCTTAATCCAAGAATTTTATGCTATGTATTTTTTCTAAAACTACAGTGCCAATTTCCCATTTGGAAATAATCCTCCAACTGGATAATATGAATTGAATGATACTTTCCCGTTATCTTGTCAGAAAGACCTAAGTCCTGAAGTTTTGACTACTAACTGGTCATAAGTTCTTTTATTTTTTACTCTTACCTCCAAGAGTTTAAGTGTCAATGAGATACTAAATACAACAGTACCTTCATTAACTGAAAGTTTATTTTTGTTCTTACCATTGATAGTTAAACATGGCCTAATAAATGTTTATGTAGCCAAGTAGTTTTGCTGCTTTATTTTTAAAAAGGGTCTTAAAATGCATTTTCAAAGAGTTTTGTCTTAAAGAGAAAGAAATGTATGTATTTCTTGTTTCTAAATTCTAACCCATACTCTCACTTTTTTGAATTGTACTTCTCAACTGACTACCCCTTAACTTAATAGAGTTTTTGAGCTGTCGTTTCTACCAACATGAATTAAATTTATCATCCCCTAAACCATCCACTCCCTTTAAATTGCATGTCAACCTACCTCTTCTATGCAGACTCTGGTCTATTGCAGTTTTGTCTGACTATCTCTAGGCATTTTCCCTGCATCGGCATTTCACTGCATATTGTATATCTCGTTCATTCAAATGTTTCCAGTCCACTTGAAATTTCATGAAAGTAGAAGCCAAGTCATTCTTCTTTTATCACCATAAGTCACAGCTTAGCACTACACGTATCACAAGCACAACAAATTCTCATGGATAACTGATAGCGCAGGGCGTTAATGTCTTCTGCACTCACTCATTTTCAACCTACACTCTTGCAGACAATGAGATGTCACCAAGTAGACATTTCAAATAACGGAGATAAAAACAGAGCCCTTATTTTCTATCTTAGATATCAGTATCATCCCCTGTATAGAGTACCATCAATTTCCACGTTGTGTAAAACTTGAAGCAATCCTTCAATCTTTTCGATATCTTTCTCTCACATTCAGTCCATTCAGAGAGCTATGGGGTGCCACCTCCAGAATATGAATGTCACTACTGCTCTTTACCTTGCTTTCTACCCTCCTGGTTCAAACCACCATCTTGGCTTCCACTTTCATGAAATAATGTCTCCAGCAACTCATTCCTCCAACAAAGCCCCTTCTCCTAAAAGTATATGAACTTATCAATGGATGAATAAACTGATGAATATAGTGGCCCCATAATCCAATCACCTTCCAAAAGCCCTAGCTCTGAACACAGGGGGCTTTTGCAAGACATTTTAGATCTCAACCATAACATATCTATCGCTTAGCATATTGTATATGGCTGCTTTCATGCTCTCATAGCAGAGTTGAGGTGTTGGAGCAAAGAGCAGAAATTATTTATTCTCTGGCCCCGAGAGGAAAAGTTTGCCAAGTCCTGTCTTACAGAAAGTAGCATTAAGGTTTTTTTCTTTTTCTTAGAGAGAATTAAAAGCATATGACATGATTCATGGGTTAGGTAAACTGCACAGCTTTTTGAAAAATGTAGTAATAGAGTAGTTCATGTTTGTTACTATTCCTGAAATAGTTTAACTGTTAAAGAAAATATTGTGGTTACATAAAGGCCTCTCTAAGTGAGATATCATTGCTGTGTGATCAGTTTATATTTTCAGACTGAAAGTACTTTTCAATACATTCTTAAAAGGTAGAACAATGGGAAGTGATTTGCTGAAATAAAAATGTTGTATCTGGCTCTAGCCCAAATTGCTGAAGGCCATGTAAAAATCTGAGATGATGCAGACATAATAGGCTCACCGGGTTGGAAGTAATATCACAGTTTTGTTAATGCAAAGACTAATCCTATGCCACTTACTAAGCTGAATTCAGGTTTCAGTGACAATCTGTATTAACCTCTAATTTCTGCACATGTATAACTTTTCACTCAAATATACACCAGGCTGCTTAGTCCCAGGATACAGGGGATTTAAAAATGGTTCATGAACTGCATGTATTTAAATAGTTTCATTAACTTTTGCATTTGATTGAAACAAAAGTTTTCAGTCTTCAAATGGCCTTTTGCATTTTAATGGTTCACAAAATGATTTTTTTCTACATGAAATTTTGCAGCTGTCTCACAATGTGTAGTGGCTATGTCTGTGCCTGACAGTTTAAGTCATTTCATTAGTGAAAAGAGGAGGAGAATGTGGTAATTACAGCTATTCTGTAAAGACACTCAGATAACAGTAAGTTACTTTTCTCCTTATTTAATGTAGCTTTTTTTTTTTTTTTGGTACCGGAGATCGAACTCGGGACCTTGTGCTTGCAAGGCAGGCACCAGAACCACTGAGCTAAGTCCCCAGTCCATTTAGCCTAACTTCTTTTTTTTTTTTTTTTTTTGGTACCAGGGAATCAAACTCAGGACCTTGTGCTTGCGAGGCAGGCAGTGGCACCACTGAGCTAAATTCCCCACCCTTAATGTAGCATTTTAATCAGCTGATAGTCGTAGTAATGGAAAATACTATGGTTATCAGAATGTCTAGAAATTTTGAACAAGAAACAAACAAAAGAGGCCACTGCAGAATTGTGAAAGGCCTCTAACTTTGTCAACAGGAACATTCTGATATCCATATCCACTTTGTAAAAGTATATTTATTCTTTTCAGTTTATTTACTTTGGTCCTTTACACTTTTTTTTTTTGTACTGGGGATCGAACTCAGGACGTTGCTCTTGCGAGGAAGGTGGCACTCAGTTAAATCCCCCGTCCTGCTCCTTTGCATTTTTCCAGATATCTCCGCTTTGGAGGAAATGCTACTATTTTATATTTAGCTCTATCCTATTTTTCCTGTCTTTCACCTTCTATTACTGTGGTTTTGATAATAGCTTCTGTAGCATTTGACTTCCAAGCCTGCCTGTCTGGCCTTAGCCAACCTAGGCCTCTTGGAATCACTGCTGTGTCCCCTACACATTTCTACAACTGAGATTCCACTTTAATGGATGGTAGCAGGAGAGTTTTACCTTCCTTAATCTTCCTTTTCAGAACTTACTGATGAGTCCTCTTCTATATTTAATTAATAATGTCTAGTGAATAAAGTTTAAAGAAAAGAACACAGTGGATTGTACTAAAGAATTGTTTAATAGTCCCCGGTACCTCACTTTTCTTTCCTTTATGTTCCGACCTAGGTGCTTCTCAAATTGTAATCCATACACCACCTATGTCAGAATCAGAACCATGGCAATAGGTCTTTTAAAAAAATCCCCAGATAATAATTACAACAGATCTGGGGAGCCAGTGCCAACAATTTTCAACCTTTATAAAATTTTTGGAATGAATATATTACTATTTTCTACACCATTTAACACATTTTCTACAATACATTTTTCTATACCTACTCTAATCCAGGCCCTATCCCTCATGTCTGGATAATCAAAAGACCTTTGAAATGATTCCCTTGGTTCTAGTTTTCTGATGCTAACAGATGTGTCACCTAGAATCATAATCTTAACAATCTAATCACTGGGTTTTCACTGACACACACCGTTTTTCTTCTTGATATTAATGCCACCTTTTAGTTAAGTTACGTAGTTAATGCCTATAAAATCTTAACAATAGGGAATTAGATTACTTGTTTTGTTTTGTTTTGTTTGCCACTGGGGATCAAACTTGGGACCTTGCACTTTTGAAGCAGGCGGCAGAATCACTGAGCTAAATCCCCAGCCTTATTACTTGGTATTCTTAAAGACATATTCCCTTTACTACTGCTATACCTGTGTTCACGTTTTTCTAGGCATATCCCCATTTCTATTTGCAATCAGTGTCCTTACTATGCAAAGTCTTGCTTAAAGCTACGTCCTCTATGATACACTGCCCGTCTGAAATTCTGTCCCTCTCAAGCACGACCTGTATCTCTACTGTGGTAGTTTGTATATGTGTCCAGGCACTACAGCACAATATCCACCCATTTCAACAGAAACAGTCATTGACTTAACTATAATTTCAGTTAAAAAGAAGTTCAAAGATGTATTTGAAGCAATGTTAAGAATTCTTCTTTCAGTATGCACATAAATTACAGGCTTCTGTTAGGGATACAGAAAAATAAAATAGGCTGCAAGTAGAATCAAAGTTTTAGCAATGGCATCCTAAAATAGATAAAATGAACTCAAAATAGACCTCTAGCTTAGAAATGTACTTCTGCATCTGGAGGAGAAACTGACAGGCATATGCTCTGGTGGAAATTTAGTGTAAGTAGAACTATGGCTAGAAAATCTCCTGTTTTGAGAAAGGGAGTTGAAAAATGCCTACTCAGTTAGGGTGTGTTTCATAGATGGAGGTTTCCCTACATCTTTGCTCCAGTGGCTCTTGAAGTGTAGAAAAGCTTGGAAGCAAAGCAAAGAACAACAGCCAGCCAATCTGTCCATGCAGTCTCTGGTCCAGTCAAAGAAAGACTAACAGGAAGGTCTTCCTACTTAGTAAGCTGAGTCCCCAGGATTACAGAATTTCCAATAGTTCTCCAATCAAGGGCAACCATTCTTTCCAGGTCACAAATAAAATCTGTTATTATACCTGTCATTCCATTTCAGTCTACACTCTTCCTCTACTTCTCATTGTCCCTCTCTACTTGACTCCATTAAAAAAAAAGATTCATTTAACAATTGTATACATTGTGTACACAGCATTACTGTGGTCACAGGGACACTAAAATGAGTAATAAATATGATCTCTGTCCTTAAGGACTGGACAGGGTTTTTGCAGAGCCTGAAATGTTCATAAGTAACTATCAGGTGAGATTTCATTTCTACTTTTTACTGTTTGGTAACTCAAACACCAGGGAAACAAAGAGGTGTTAGCAATTAATTGTATCTAAGCAATTGAGAAGATCTTGAAGACTGAATCAGTTTCACAGAGCAACATGATTATTCTACGAAGAGAGAAAAGAAACGATTAAAGCACAGAAGTAGAAATCTGTTGGATAGGTCAGGAAGAAGCACTGGAGTAGGATGTAGGGGTTTTCTGAGGCATGGGATAAAGAAAAAGGTGGAGCATTGCATGATGGGCTGGAATGTTTCATGTGACTGTGGGGAATACTAATGACAAGCAGTGGTCCTTGGGTATTCACTATTTTACTGCACACTTTTTCTCTTATTTTAAAAATATGTATTTTGGGGACAAATCATCTGATTAAAAAGTTGGCAAAGGACCTGAATACCCATATATGAAAAGAAGACAAAAATGGTCTATAGGTATATGAAAAAAATGTTCACTATTACTAATCAGCAGAGGAAGGCTCAACCAAATCACAATGACATACCACCTCACACCTGTTAGTAGGGTTATGTATTTTAGGTTGTGCCTATATGAGTATTCCATACAATTTGGGTCATCAAAACAATTAACTTCCCATCAATAAAGGCAAAGTCAAATAAATAAAAATGCTATTATATCAAATAAAATCCAGTTAATATATGGTAAGATGTTTTTACTATGATATGAAACAGAATAACAAAGAAAAACAAAGGTGGTGACCAAAATAAAGATTTAAATTTAAGGTCAAATACATGTTATTGAATCACTCAAAGATTTGTTTCAAACATCAACAACCCCAAATCTTTAACAGAAGCGATCTAAAATGAAGGCAGAAGTTACATTTTAAAATTTTATTGTGGGTGTGTGTGCTTTTAAACCATTAAGGTTAATTTAATGAAATTTCATTCAACTATCGTGCCAGCTGTTTAATAATGAAGAATGCTGTGTACCCATTTAGAGAAGGCTTCAGGGTCTGTTTTATTTGTTGTCTTTAACAACCCCAGCTAAGCCAGGGGTCATTTGAAGATACAGAGATTGGAAAAAAATAAATCCACTGCAGTGGCTTAGCTAATTGTTTATAAGAGTTAATGGAATGTGCTATGGTAGGATGTAATTTACTATGAGTACAGCTCCTGGTGATTTTCCCTTGAGGAAAAAATGGTGTGTGTGTGTATGTGTTGTATGTATGTATATGAGTGTGTATTTTAGTTTTCAATAAAAGAATTTCCCTCTTATACACACTTTATTTTAGGTTGACTGATACAGATGTTTTCTTAACATTTTGAGAACAAAAATAAGCTGCTGGTATTTTTTGTTGTTTTAGTCTTGAAACCATACTTACGTTCTTTATTACTTTTCAAATGACTTTTACATCCAATTAAACATTACTGGAGTGATTTTACTTTATTTTTACCTAACTATTCTTGACCTTGGTGTTCTCATGTGTACCGGATCTGGTTCACTATTTGTAAGATAATGTGAATTCCTTTCATGCATAAGGAAAATAAAAATGTGCCTAAATGTTTACTGTAAATTCCACCAGTGGAGAACAGGATGCCTTCTAGTTACAGAAGATCATGCCAGGGAAATCTGAGGAAGAACCCAACACATCCTTTCTCTACAGAATGGAAGATCTCACCACTAACCAGAGGATGTGGTGTCATGTCCCATGTTGGGTACCATGTAAGTGCACCGAGCTGTAAGAGAAATTTTGGGGGCATGGTCTCCAAGTCCTGTGTTCACAAACTCACCTTATCATTCTTGTTTGGAAAAAGGACAAAGAACCCCACCTGGCCAACACAAAGGACATAGTGACTACTGGGGCAGAAATGGCAAATACTATGCTAATCTAAGCCACTGGGGCCTTTGCAGGGTAATGAAACCATCTGAAACAATGACATAACTTGGATTATACAGTGCGGAATAACCCTACAACACAGGAGCACTATATTCACTATACACAGTTGTGAAATTACTGTAACTTCAGGGAAGTGATATTCTCTTACTGTAGTTGAATATTTTGTCACTTATACATTATTTTTCCAAATCATGTCTCATCTTAATATAGAATTATAAACAAGTGTTCAGTCATTTTTCACTGTAGTTAACATGAGCTGAGGAAGCAGACATGATTTAGAATATTTTTAGATATGTTCAAAGGTCACTGTGAGTGTGAATTATTTTGTATACACAATAACAAAATAAAACAATAACACTGATTCAAGTTCAACAATTTCAGCCCAATGTATTCAGTTCCTTCACCATGCTAGCTGTATCTCTGTGTTCTAAGAAGTTTACAAAAATATCAGTCTCACATCTTACTCTCGAAAAGCACATAAAACTATTTATACAAAGTGATATAAATAAATAAACTCGGAAGAAAAACAATGAGAGATGGAAAATGATATTTGGCAAGTAAATATAACTTTTTAAAGACAACGAAAAAGCAAGACAAGATTTTGAAAAGCTAACTTTAAGCATACACCAAAATTAAGACTGACAAGTATTTAAGCAAAAAATTTTCAAATTAAAAAATTCAGAAATGTTTCAAGGATCTTCTAGAAAGTGTTTTTTTCAACTTGGGGTGGCTACAGTTCTGTGAGACATTTGATGCAAGTACACATGGCCATAACTTCAATACCAACTGAAGGCAAATACATCCAGCCATCCCAGAAACTCAAACTCAACACGCACATGCACACACACAAACACACACACACACACACACATTTTTCCATGGGGTAGAATCAGTTATGTGGGTTCAACTGCTGCTAAATAAGCCATAACCTTGAAATGGCATTTATCTGGAGAGGGGTGAGGAGAAAGGAAGGCAGGAGATAGCTAAAGGGTGTATGAAAGGGGAAATAGTGATTTGTCTTAGGATAGAAGCTGGGGGAATGGACAGATCCAAGAAGGACGTCTGTGGATACCTCCAAAGCTACTGCAGATGCCAATAGCCATAGCAGGTGCACTGATGTCAACTGCAAGCTCAATGGTTGTCTTTGAGTTTTTCAAAGGCAAGTTTAATGCTTCCTTTCACACCTGCAACACTCGGTACAATGCCCAGAACTTCACAGATACTCAATGAATATTTGCTGAATGACTTAACGCATATATTTGCATGTGTTTGAATTAGCCTGTCACATAAGGCAAGTTATTCAGCAACTGATCTTAGGTTTCACTCTCTTCTTTTTGGTCTCCAAAGTAGCAAAAAGTTGCAGCTGCTTTTTTTGTGTGTGTCTTAACAGAGATGTTAAGAAAAGGAAAAAAATCTCTCAGAGGAGAACAACATCCTATTGAAGAAAAATATTGACATTCACAAAAAAGAACAAAGTTCTTGGTGTCCCTCTCTCTTGAACATCCCTCTACCAGCACAGGAAAGCACAGAGGTTAACAGATTTAGCAGGGAAAGCAGGTTGTAGTCCCATTGACAGCTAGAAAATGAAGTGACATCGAGTATTGGATGGTTGCCCTCAATTAGCCTATGCAAAGCAAGAATTAATTACCAGCATTGAAAAAGCTCACCTTTGACTCCTCTTTCAAGATCTCACTTACACTGAGTATTCCTCTGGTGTATAAACGAAGGTCCAGCAGAGTTGATAACATGCTTTTCCCCTTAATATATTTAGCAGGAAGTATCTGTTTTCTTTCCTCTTTTTAAAAATATGGCAACCCAAATTTAATGAAAAGGGCCTCTTTCCAATCTAAAACACTGATGTAACTACAGATATAGATACACGTGTAGATGTAGTTTTGATATACAATATGTAGATATATAAATACAAATACAGAAAAGACCGGGATTTACTGATTCACAGTGCAGTGGGCATTAGCAGTAACCCTTGCACACATTCGCTTTGGGATTCTCATGGCAGCAATTAAATGTTTTAAAGAAAACCTATAAAATAATTTTATTGCTACAGTGGGAAATAAATCATAATAAAATAATGTCTGTATAGGTAGAGATTTTATTTTTTGCATATTCCTCAAGCCAGTAATAAAGTAAAAGTAAATGATTCTCTAAAGCCATTCACTTAATGAAATAATTTTGTTAAGCAAACAATAAAAACCTCATTGGCAACAAAGAAGTGGTAGCTTAGGGGCACAGAAGAACGCCTGAGTGAAAGGGCTGAATGTGATTTGCTCTTTGGGGGAGAGATGTTGGAGCAAATGTAAAGGCTTAGCTGATGTTGCTAGTAAATAGAACAAGAGTCAGGAAACACAGTGCGAGGAAGTACCAGAGAGTAACAGAATGACACAAATAAAGATGTAAGATGTCACAGAGGGGGCCTGGAAGAGGAAACTAACATTTGTTTGAGCACCTAAGTTTCATTCCCTGAATGAGATCCTCTTACTTAAGACTGCAACTGCCATAGGCAGCTTTGTTACCAACCAGAAAGCTAAAATCAGAGAAAGTACAGAATTGAACAGGGGTCAGAGGGACAAGGAACGAGAACTGTGTCACTTTTGGAATTCTACTAGGATGCCAACCAACCAGAAGTGTGTTTATGCCCCCCTAGATTATCTTTGTGGGTAAGGAAAGCAGCCAGGGCAAGTGTGGTCCAGCTTAACATTAGCACACCTGCGCTCTGGAAAGTGGGCAATTATTTGGTGAAAGAATGGTTCACATCTTACCTCCACAGCTCCCTGATGTTTCTGAAAACCTGCCAGACTGTCAGCAGGGAAGGGCGAGGATCTGATGTTTTAACAGGGACAAATACACCCTAATTAAATGTTTTATGACATGTGCAATTGGTGCACACACAAGCATCCCAACTGGCCTAGTAATTGCCTGTTGTACTGAAGTTTCAAAACTTCCCCTGGAGGAGCCAAGGGCCAAAGCGTGCATTTGTGCCAGCATTGACAGAAAGACAAGATACATGGCTGAACACACCCTGGAAAGGTCATTAGAGGAATGCACTGATGGATCCATATAATATTAGTTCATTATCTTACTATGATAGTGTGGCTCAAAAGGAGATGCTACGGGCATTCTTCTGGCAATAGTTTAGTGGCGTGTTAAGCGAATTTGAGTTCAATCCTAGCTCTGTCATTTAGTAATCTGTCCCTATGTATGTAGTGTCTTAGTACAAGTTGGTTAACTTCTCCTAGTCTCAGCTCCTTAATCTGTGCAATAGAGATGTCCTTTGTGTCTCTTTCAGAGTTGTTCTTAAAGTGTTTTTGAACCATGCCTGCTCATGGTGAGGCATAGCTTACTACATTATCATCATCATTATTAACATAATGAAATTCAGCCCTCTAAATCTGCAAAGAGGAGCTTTGAGAGATTACCTCGATTGCATTCTTTCAAAGTAGTTCTCCGTGAAATAATGTTTGGGTGTTTCCCCACCCAGGTTCAATAAAATCGCAAAGGGAGTGGAGAAGAGATTTTAAAGGCAAATGAAAATGAATCATGTGTTTTCCAAAGGGGGTTTATTGTTGCTGGCTGGAGGACTACATGTAAAAAAGCCAATCATTTTCTTGCAAAAACACTCTGCAAATAATGAGTCATGTTGTAGAATTTTGAGACTTCTTGCAGAATTATTTCTGACAGCAATATATCTCTGAGGAACTTTAAAATTCTGTTGAAACTGGTTTGTTTAGAGAATGTTCGCCAACTTCTGCCTTGGCTGTGAAGAGTGAACCACTCAGTTTAAGCAAAGGAAGATGGGCCAACCATTTTTTGACTATAGTAATATTGCAGTCTTCCCCAAAGAACAGAAATCAGCAATTTAAAAATGTCATCAACTCTGAGTTTTCATAGGTGTTAAATATTTAACTGTAGCTAATAGACTTGAAGTGGATTAAATATCTAAATATTGAAACAGAAACACTAAACTTGCTGGAAGATAAGTTAGGTAGAACTCTCGAAGACATCGGCATAGGAAAGAACTTTATGAACAAATCCTTAATAGACTATAAAAGTAATGCTTGCTTGCTCAAATAACGTGTTTTTCATACGTCCCTGAACACTCTCAGAAGCATCTTTTCTGTAACCACATTCAGCTTTTCAGGAGCTCAGTACACCTGAAGGCAGCGACATCAATTTTATTCTAGAAAACTCGAGGTTTTCTTTCCTTCCTATTTTGCAGTATCTATTGCACATTTTGGCCCTTATTTACCCTTTTGGTTTCTCAAACCAGAGAAACAATGTGATATTTAAACACATGTGTTCGATTTATTTCACTTAAGAGTATGGTCTCAAGGTCCATCCACTTACCTAGAAATATGTCAGGTTTATCCTTCTTTAGGACAGAGTAGTACTCCATTGTATAAAAATACCACATCTTCTTTATCCACTCATCAGTTGATAGACATTTGGGCTGTTTCCAAGCTTTAGCTATTACAAACTGTGCTGCTACATATATCACTGTGGCATGATGCTTTTAATTCTTTCAGGAGGATAACCAGAGGGAAATAGTTGGGTCAAATGGAACCTCTAGTTTTAGTTTTTTGAGGAATGTCCACACTGATTTCCACAGTGGTTGCACCAGTCTACACTCCCACTAGCAGTGCAGCAGTTTTCCTTTTTCCCCACAGCCCTGCCAGCATTTGCTATTGGTTGATTTCTTGATAATAGCCATTTTTCCTGGAGTGAGATGGACTCTCAGTATTGTTTTAGTTTGGATCTCTTAAGTGAGCAGTGTTTTTCATATATTTATTTGCCATTTCTACATCTTCATCTGAGAAATGTCTATTCATTTCAAGTCCCAGTTTTTGGATTGGGTCTTTAAATTTGGGGGGGTCTGATTTTTTGAGTTCTTTATATATTCTAAATATTAATCCTTTGTCTGGGGAACAGCTTGCAAAGATTTTTCCCACTCTGAGCAAAAAAAAAAAAAGAGAGAGAGAAAGAGAGAATAGAAGGAAAAAATGGAAACAAAGCTTTTGTAAATATGGAGGAGAAGAGGGGTTGAAGGGAGGAGAGGGGAATGGGGAAAAAAGAATTAAGATAATATCATGCAGCTTCACAAGTGCAAGGACCCTAGTTTGATCCCCAGTACCAACAAAACAAAACAAAACCAAAAGATAGATCATGTACAGGTACAAATTCCCTATGATGCCAGTGATCATTATGTACATCTAAAATGTACCAATAAAATTAATTTAAAAAGAAGAAAACTCTGTGGACCTGGGTTCAAATCCCATATTTAAAACCTAAAGCTTTTTGACTCTTAGGCATATAACCTAACCTCTTCAGACATCAATTTCCTCATCTGTAAAGTCTTATAAGTGGTTTTCCCAATAAATGAGACAGTGAGCATCAAGCATCTAGCACAGTGCCTGACACACAGTGAGCCTGCTGAACATCAGCAATAAGCACCATTGCTATTGTCACTGTCCTGCTATGACACATCAAGCACTTCCTCCTTGTAGGCATTTGTCTCTGCTCCTTTCTTGAAATGCTGCTACCCTGGCTGGGCACGGGTATCCTTTCCTCATCCCTGTGTCTCAACTCAGAGGTATCTCCTCCCATGCACCTCTGGTGAGATTTCTGGTTAAAGCAGCTCTTCCTGTGTCTCCACTCTTGTCCCCTGTCTACCCTCACCTGACTGGAAATAAAAGTCTCTGTATTTTTTACCTGTCAATCTCCCCACCAAATGCTTCTTAACAGAAAGACTTTCCCTGTCTTCTCTCCATGAATTTCCAGAACTCAGAAAAGGATTTGCCTCATTAGGGTCTTTGAATAAATGCTTATAGATGAACCAACTCTTACTAAGATTATGATAAGTACACCCCTGTGTTCAGTACTTATTTAATTTATGCCTCAGAAAGTCACTTAGACTATAACGCTGTATTATTAGAAAGAGTTCTTGAAGAAGTCAATCTATCATCCATACATGACTTTTGCTAATTATAGCACACTGGTGTGCCTGGGATTCTGGTAGAAGGAATATAGTCTGGGGAACTTGGACAAAAGTATATAATATTAGTATAACATATCATGGTAAAGTCAAAAGTATAATTTACTGTGTGATATAATTCCAAATATTCCATGGCTCTTGAAAATGGCTCTGAGAAATGAGAAACAAGGGAGGAGGTCCACTAATTTAGGAGAGTGGATTAAAGGTTAAAAGAAGTTGTTTTTTCTCTTCATAAGAAGTCAATCTTCGGTGATTACTCTAGCTCCATTTCATATGTATACATATATATTCCTATTACTTAGGAATAGTACCTGCAGGAAAAGTGACCCCTGATGGGTAAACAGCATCTAGTCTGGAAGGAACTAGATAAAAAAAACGCACAGGTGAAAAGGTCTTCATAGCGTGAGATGTTCCCTAATGTGGAGACTTTACTAAGGGCCATGCCCCTTATCATATGCAGTGGCAGGTTTACCCATGGACTCATCAGAAATGTTGGCTCCAATGCAGCATGGGGTATGCACATCAAGACAGCTGACAGCTGCCTGGTTTGGATTTAAATTGTACTAGAGCTGTCTGCCACATGCCAAAAATGGTCCTATTGGCCCTCATGGACACTACAAGGGCTCTCTGGAAGAAAAGATTTGAAGGTGCTCTGCTAGCCAGCTGTACTTCCACCTACACGCTTTGGATGAACCTAAAGCTAGTGTGCCCAAAGCTGGGTATGACTCAAGTCTCGTAGTGGTTGGGGCCTAAATCCAAATGTCCTGGTGGGCACAGCAGGGCACGTAGCAGTTTGATGGCTATGAAAAATCAGATAGGGTCCTTTCCAGATCACAGGGCATGGGCTGACCAAATGAAAGGAAGACAAGAACAACATGGGAGAGAAGGCTGCTTCAAGTTTGATTAGGTGAGGAATCTGGCAGGAATCCCTACAGTCACAGATAAGTAAATGAAATATTGTTCAAGACAGGAGAGTTGGGAAGGGACTATGTTTAATGTACTTGGAAAGTCTTGGAACACATAAGCTAAATAAAGAAGTCGAACTGTACATATGAATTAAATAACCAGACTGGCACTTTACTGTGTTATCTTAAAACTACAATATTCCCACTTCTTATTCTGTACTTGTTTTTTTAAAATAAACTTTTCATAGAAGTGCTATTTGTGTGTGTGTAAGAATAAGCAGTGCTCGTCATAACCTTATACAGGAAGAAATGGAAAGGAAAATGTCCCACCATATATGTGATGGAGAGTAAGATCTCTGAAGAGGATATTTGATGTTTTTGACAAGACTCCACCTTTTCTGAGGGCTCTGTCCATAGCTTGGCATAATAAAACAGGACCCAGGAGGGAGTCAAAAGCTCCAGCTGCAGGCCCAGGTGACCCCTCAGAATGACAATGTGACTGGGCACCTACCCCTCAGGCCCTCAGCAGACCTGGGTCTTCATCTGAGGAATGAGGAGGAGGCTATGACTGGAAAGGCCCAGGGGCACCAACATTCTAAAATTCCATGACTCCTTCACACCCCCGTGTCTATGATGACAGTATGTATTTGTTTTTGTGTTTGATTTTTTCCCCACAGAAAATTGCAGTATTTGGTAACCAGGCATCTCCTTTCCTAATTTTCTTCCTTGTGTTCAAATGGTCTTTTCATTTCCTCCAAACACTTTCCTCATACATCATGTCCTTTCAAGCCACCTCCCTGTTCACCACATGATGTCTGTCAAATCCTCTGATTTAAAACCCTCATTCCCATCCCAGCAAACTCCACATTAGGCACAGACTCCATACTATATAGAAGACAAGAGTGAGCAAGCAGGACATGGACATGTAGGACCTTAGCCGGTGCAGATCCAGAGGGGGACACCATCTGTCACCTACATAGTCAGTGATCCTTTAGAGGATGAAGAGATGTGTTTTCTCACAGCATTAAATCCAAGCAGTGCATTGTATATAAGATCAAAAAGTGCACAGAAGAAAGAAATCAACCTATAGGTATCTAATGTTAGCGATATAATTACTTTAGCGCAAATGACATTTTGTTAACAGTTTTAGTGCTTAGTTTTCAAAGACCACTGAACCTATTCAATATAATAAGTAAGGACAATGTGGCCAAAGCATACTGTCATATATGTGATGAAAATTCTTTTTACAAACTCTGCAAAAAGTATAAATTGTGAATCATTGTAGCATGCGCCTGTAGATCTGAAAACCTGGATCAGCTCTCCCTCAACAGTCCTCATATTTATTAAATGGAATAAGGTAGAATAAACTCATCTAATCCAAGTTTAATTCTTTCCATGCTGAAAATTTCTGAAAGTGGGAACACAATCACTTTCCTCATTTGGTCTTTTAAATGATTTGGTGGTTTCTCTTGATTCATTTATATTCCTTTCACAAACTGCACATCTTATAGGGTTGATTTTCAAAATGTATTTGTTTACTTTTGCCTTTGGCAACATGACATGCAACTCACCTTTTTTGCATTATTTATTTTTAAAAATTTATTAGTAAGTTGTAATCATAATAATTACATTCATCTTGGGTATTGGTACAAACACGTTGCATGTTTATGTTTGATTATTTTATTCCAAAGTGGTAAATGGACAGAGATGAACCACTCAACTTGGTGTGAACCAAGACATAGAACTTGTAATCCTGGCACTCTCAAAGCTCACCAAGTCCCATTTGGTACCTCAGAAAGCTAAATTGCAAAGTGTGCTCCACAATACTTGGGAGACAAATGAGATGATGTAAGAGATGGAGCCAAAAGAGCAGCATTCCCCCGAGTCTTCAATTAGCCTTGGAAGGAGAATGAGACACACAGTCATATATAATTTAGAGGCCTGCTCTCTGGCTCTTCCTAAATGCTAATCCTTCCCCAGAGAAGACATGGCTCAGGGATAGAAGTCAGCTGTCTTGGGATGGGCTTCCGATTGCTTCACTGCCTTACTTTGTAACCTGTGTGCTACTTAGATGCTGTCAAAGTGACTGACCCAAGTTGCTTTTACAGAAGACATGTTTGGCAGTTCTGAGTAGGGGGAGGGCCAGCAGTCCTTTGGTGTAAACCATGTTTAGCATAAAAGAGGGAAGCAAAGGGCTTAGTCCGTGAGACCTCTGTGAGTTGGTGAGATTGTGAGGATAACAGGACAAGGAGCACTGGATGATGTCACTTTCTGCATCCTCTTCTACCTAGAGGGTTACCTTTTGTCTTTTGACTTCAGCAGTCAACAAATTGGGAACCATCCCAAGGATGAGAACTGTGTGAGTGTCAAATAATCTGCAACTTTATTTGCTCAAGAGCGTAAACGTGGGAGGGACAGATTTATTCTCCAGAGGAAATGGGCCTTGGTCTAATATTAATTTTAAGTTGAAGTGCTGAGAAGTAAACAAAGCAGTTGGAAAGTTTATTTCTGCAAAAGAGTTTCAGAAAGCAGTTTTACCCACTGAAAAAGAAATCATTCAGTCCACAGAGAAATCCTGAACAAAGGTGGGTAGAATCCTTCTCCTGACGTGGATATAGAGAAATCTCTACATTTCCACAGAGCTGCTGAGCAGGCAAGGATCTCTAAGCCCAGCCCAGTGAACACAGGAGCTCAGTGGGCCTGTTTTGGAAGGAGACAATAAAACTTATCATACCCACAAAAAGAGGATGGTTTGCACCACACCAGCTGCCAGTTTGGAAGACCACTGAGAAGCTTTCTTCACCAAAGATTAGCATTTTGGGAAGCCCAGAAGAAAACACTTTTGGGCATTAAAAAAGATCATTAATACCTAAAATTTTTGAGCAATTATATTAAATATATTACATATTTCATCTCATTTAAAATAGCCCAATTCACTCAGGATATCTGCTTTAGTACATGGGCCAGGAAACCTTCAGTTCTAGCCAAACCAGTGTAGTTAGACAACCCATCACTTCACCTACTAAGTTTTCAACTGCTCGGTGAATAAATACAGCTATCTAAGCCCCAGAAGGTCTCTGGTAGAATACAAGCACCTCTTGTTTTAACAGGCTTTCCAGGTGATGTTGATGCACACTAAGGCAGGAAAAACCTGAGTTCAACTACAAGGATACAGGTAAGGCCTGATGGATCAACTTTCCCAGCCCTGCATTAATTTGGAGGTTGCACATGCGTGCCAATGTCTGGCTTCAACTTAATGTCCATCTGGCTGAAAATTTGGCACACATAACCACACATAAAATAACTACAGACTGAAAGCAAAGTAAAATCAAGTGCAGAAGTCTAAGAGAAAAATGTCAGTTAAATCAATATGGAAGAGGTAAGAGTGCAGGGAGAAGATGAGCAAACAGATCATGGAGGAGGATGAGAGATGAAAGCAGTGCTTGTAGGACTGGGAGCTGGGAAGTGCAGAGAAAAGAGATTTTCCTCGGCCCTGAGCAACTTCCCTTCCCAGAGTCCTTGCACCTCTCCAGGGCTCCTTTTATGGCACAGGCAAAACAGTGCCACAGCCTCTTACAGCTTGTGTTTCTCTCAAACTTGGACCATTTTACCAGCTATTTAATAAGACTAAATAAATGGTGTCACCATCAGAAAGCATAACATATTTTGTTTAGAGAAGCAAACATTCCTTCTTGCTCTTAGACTGTGATAACCTTTGGCAAGAAATACATATTCCTTTGCTCAGCCTTGTCTGAGAAGAAATTTTCCTTCTGTTCTCACATAGTCACAGAAGAATCAAAGACAACCATATTTAGTGGAAGACAAAAAGCCGTGCTTTTAGAAAAATATTGACTCAGAAAACCTTATCCTTGAGAACAAGATTATAATGGAATGAGCCAATGAAAGATCTCCACTGAGATTTATAGGATTTAGAAACATTTTCCCCCTGATGTTCACATGTCACTTTAAGCTGACCCACAGCACTGAATCAATGCTAATTTTAGCGAGGCCTTGTGTTTTTAGAAATTAGAGTTTAAATTCCATATTTGTTAAGTATGAAAAAGTAATTTCATGAAGCTGTCTGGTTCCAACCTAGTAATAAGCTTCTTTTTATGAAAGAAACTTCACCGAGAATAAGTAAATAGACCCCCTAAAGAAGACTACAGACTTTAAATATTTTACTATGAATATGTATTATTTTCAAAAGCAGTTTAAACTAAACGCACATATAAGAACAAGTCTTTTAGTAGCTTAGATAATGCAGAATTTATCTCAAAAAGTAGTTCCACTATGAAAATCATCTTAATGGTCATGCCTGAACATGATGATTTCTGTTGGTATATTTATCTCCCAGCATCTCCCTTACTCTGCTTTGCCCTTATCATCATTTTTAGACAAGCCTCTTCATAGAGTAAAACTCTTCTGAGGAATACATTGCTTTATTCATTCATTCAGCAATCCATACTTACTGAGTGCCTGTATATGTCAGGCTTTATTCTAGGGATAAGTATGAACTTTTTGTGGCTGTGACAAAATACCTGAGAAAACAACTTATAGAGAGGAGAGATTTATTTGGGCTCAGTTTCAGAGGTTTCAGTCCATGGCTGCCTGGCTACATTGCTTTCAGGCCTCCTGTGAGGCACAAATAACACAGTAGAAGGATGTGACAGAGAAAAGCTCCTTACCACATGGCAGACAGGAAGCAGAGAGAAACAAAAAGAGACAGAGAGGAAGTGACCATGGAGAAGACGTAGGTCACGACCCTGAAGGTCATGACCCAACTCTCTTCCTTCAACTAGGCTGACCTCCTGTGTTCCCTGTACTTTTCCAATAACAGAGTCCTCATGGTCCAGTCACCTCCTGAAACCACCCTTCCGAACATATGAGGCTTTTGGGGGGGATTTTAGATCTTAATCATAAAAGGATACTATGGTGAATGGAAACTGGGGAAGGAAGCTTGGTAATCTCGTATAAGAGATCATGTTGACAAGTCCAAGTGCTACCAAACATGTAAAGTTATGATTGGGGCTAGCATTGAGTGTGAGATGTGTAATACTGGCCACAAACAGAGCACAAGTTAGAGTAAGAGAGTCACAGTCAAAGAATGGAGAGGTGCTGAGTTCATCTGTCTCCAGTAAGCCTTGAGGGCTAGGCCTTAAAGAGCGTGACACAAATTAAAATAATAAAATTCCACCTAGATCAAAGTGTATGTGAAGAAATGTAAAGTCACAATTATCCTTCACATATTTTAAGAGCTCTAATCACCCTTAATTTTCTTATTTTTTTCTCTAGTCCTTATTATTCAACAACTTGAAACCAAATCAGTGAAGGGAGAAAAAGTTACTACATTTTTGCTTGAAGATGAGTTATATATTTTTTTAAACAACAGAAATCCAAGGGACATCAGATGTTTCCTCATCTGTGCTCTATACATGCATGAGTTGAAAGTTGGAATAAACATTCTTTAAGCTCAGCAAATTTTCCCCTCTGAGTCAGCCAGATGTTATGGCTAAGCACTAAGCTGGTAGTTAGTAATCAGGCCCTTCTTTGATGGCAATCAGTTTTTACTGATCAGTGAAAGAGTGTTTCTAATAATTCTCCCTTCATTTATGAAGTAGAGTATGTGCTTAATTTGCATCATCTATACACTGGAACAAGCATTTACCATTTGCTTACAATAATAAAGTCTCAATAGTCATTCCACAAATGAGTAAACTGGGATTATTTTAGCTATACATTCCAAATCATTTGGATTGGAGAAGATATTTTGGGGCTGACAATGATTCTAAAAATAATTTTACTCTGGGGGCAATATACACTAAGTTTAAAGCATACAAAAAAAAAGATTAAAAAAAAATTGAAAAACTTACTCCCACCTTAAATATCCCCTCATTGTCACAGTTCCTTGGTATAGAATTGCATCTCATTTCACTTTGCTTCTTTCAACAAAATGTAATTTTCTAGTAGAGAACTTGTTGCTTTTTTCATGCTGCATTTAAGTAAGTGCAAAATACAGCTGCTTCTCCTCTGATAAGCAGCCCAAATTATCTACAAAAGGAGAACCTTCATTATAGCACATCTCCTTTTAGGCAGAAGCTTCCCAGTTGCATAATGCTTCCTATACTGATTATTTAAAAAGTGACAATTATGTCACCAAGGATTAATGTTCAAGAAACTATATCAACAGCAGTTTTATGGAGATTAGCATAAAGCATTGCAAAATGATCCCAATGTTACCACCATAGTATGGGGAAAAACATCAACTTGTTTTAGAGACTTTTTTTTTTTTTAATCCATCAGGATGGTCACTAATCTAAAGTGAATGACTCAAAATGGACTGATTCTTTTTGCCATCAGAAACAATCATATTTATTTGGTTTTAAGCTAAGCTTAAGGAGATAAATATATGTGGCTAAGATTTGTGAGTATGAAGTCAGTCACATGAAGTATCATTTTACAGGACTGTTTTAAGAAGAGCATTTCCCTTGTAGTAGTGCTTATGACAGAAAGCTTAACATCTTTCATGATAATCAGACAATGACATACTTACTATTTGCATCATCCTTTTTTTTCTTCCCCAAATTGAAGTGCCTTGTTTATCTTTAGGCACAATGACTATATTCTAGTAATAATCTGTAAAAAATTTTTTTCAAGTTCACTGGCAATATTTTATTTGCTTATTTTTCTGTGCTTTTATAAAAAAACATTGTGCTAAAAACACTTACCATGAGGTCTACCTTACTAAAAACTTTAGATATAGATTAAAACACTATTAACTCCAGGCACAATATTGTAAAGCAGTTCTCAAAAAACCACTAACCTTATAATTTAATGAAATTTATTAACTTGACTTTTTAACAAAGGAAAAGTTTCAGACCCTGTACCTACACAGCAAGTTCATTAAAAGCATGTACTACAACTCAATCATATTTCCAATTATTGAAAAAATTTTCACGTATATCCTCCTTATTTGTAATTTTGCTGAAAAACGTTTCATGCTAATGCAAACTCCCTTTTTTAAATAACTGCCAGCAGTTGTCATAAACATACTAGTTGGATAGTTTTATGGTGTAAATATGAAGTGTTGTCCAGACTCCTGAGTTGAAGACTTGATTCTTGAATAAAGCAATATTCAGGGTTAGGACCTGGGGAGGTGACCGGACTATGAGGGTGCCGATCTAATCAATACAATGACTACTGGCTATTGGCTATTCGCTGTTAGGAGGTGGGGCCCAGTTGCAGGAAATAGGTCACTGGGGTTGTGCCTTTGATAGCTATATCTTGTCCTCAGACTCTTTCTTTCTCTCTGGCTCTGTTTTTCTTTGCTTCCTGGCTACCACAAAGCAAGCTTTGATTCACCACATCCTTCTACCATGATATTCTGTCTCACCATAAGCCCAAAGTAACGTACCCTGTAGACCATGGACTGAAACCTATGAAACCATGAGTCCTGTATATTTGCTCTTACATGTTGTTTACATCAGGTATTTTGTCACGGCAATGGAAATCTGACCAACTTAAGTCCTATGATAGAACATATGCACTGTAAAACAGTATTTTTCCCTGCTTGCACTTTTATTCTAGATCCCCCACCAACACCTCAGAACATGCCCAGTATGAAGTGGGTGAAGTATCAAATGCCAAGAGCAGATATCTCTGTTGTAGTCACTTGTGGCTCAGCTGCATGGAGCTACTACTGCACTAACATAAAAGAAAAGGTTGCATTTGAGCTGAAAGTTTGAATTTTACAAATTCTGATGTTTTCTCATCAAATTAAAAAGTTCTTTTCCACTTGGCTTCTTGGGCTATGGGATAGCTCTATCACACACTCTCCTCAAAGCTGCTCACTCTGTGGTCGCCTAGTGTCCCTTCCAGCACCCACATCCCTGCTGCTACCACTACCACCCTCCAAGAACCACCATCACACCCTGGCCTGATGCTTCTGCCATCACAGTGGCCTATATGCTGCTGCATGGGATCTGCTGTATGATCAGGCCTCACACGATCTTCAGTGAGTAAACACATTCCTTCCTGTGGCATTCTTTTTTTTTTTTTTTTGGTACCAGGACCTTGCGCCTGCAAGGCAGGCGGCGGATCCACTGAGCTAAATCTCCGCCCCTACTGTGGCATTCTTGATCACACCATTGTGGAGTTTCAGAAGGGCAGCAGGATTGCTGCCAGGCAAGGGGCCACCTCTGTGCAGACAAGTGAACTGTAGGAATTCATTACTACTCACCAAAACCCCCATAAGAATGGCTCACCTGGACACAGAAGCTTTGATTTTACAAACATTCTGACCTGGATGGGGTAAACCTCAATGTCCTTCCTTTCTACTGCCTCAGTATTACTGGGTTGATGAATTGCTGCTTATTCATTTCTTTTCCCAGTATTTCCAACTTCATACTCAAAGCACTGAAAATTTCAAGTGGGAATATGTTGAAGCAGACTTCAGTTTCTTAGCATCATTTATATTTGTTTTAAAATTCTTTCATAACCCTAGTAAGTATTTTTCTAAAAGAACATGGGATTCCTGATCAAACACAATCCACACAATACAACCTTAAACAAATTTACAGAGCAATTTAAGAAATATAGCATCAGGGCCAGGGATTTAGCTCGATGGTTTCACTGCCTGCAGTGCAAGCACAAGGACCCGAGTTTGATCCCTGGTACCAAAAGAAAAAAAAAAAAAAAAGAAATACAGCATTGCCACAATAGCAAGAGGGTGTGAAACACTGCCCTTGTGGAGAAAGAAGGCCTCTGTGTTCTCCATTGGTCTTTTGATGATGGTGCACAACCATTCACCCAGATTGTTCATGACTGGTTAAACCTTGTAAAAAATAGAGTTTCATGAAGAATCTGGTTGTTGTATTGCTATCTCTTTTGTTGCAGGCCTTGGGAGAGTTTCCAGTGGTTGTGGCTCTAATATGAATTGAAGGTAGAATAATATACTTCATAAGTCAAAAGTGACGTGAAAGTTTTAAGAGCAAGCAACTTTTGTATTTAGAAAAGTATCATCCTAAAATGAAGTCATGCTTGAAAGACTGCAGTGAACACAGTAAAACTGTTATGTAACTGTTATATTCAATAAATCTGTGGTGCCTGATGCTGTTGCTTCAGAGGTGGAGCCTGAGATGGGATCTGTTAAACATATTCGCCAACATTTTGGCTTGGTGAATAATTCTAATGAAGTTTCCATAGGAATACTGAAAGGCAATTTCACCAGGCTACAAGCTTGGCAGAATTACAACCTCTGTGTTTGGGTTATGATCAACCTAAGATTCCTGTTGTTCAGCATTTAAAATGTACTTATCATTTGCATCAATTGGCCTTTCCTGAAATTATGTAGCACTGAATTATGTCTTTCAATCTATTCCCATGACAAAACGTTACTGATATAAAATAAATTTAAAAGGCTTACATGTCAAAATAGTCAGCACAATACTTGTATATTTTTAGTATCATACAGACCCAAAATTCTAGGAACTAAGAACATTCTAGAGCTTATGTGGTTTGTGGTTGGTCATATTAAATATTGTAGGGCCTATGTGGCTATTTGCCAGTTCATTTTACGTCTAAATGTCTCAGGTTCATACTGGTACGCATCAGGCTTGCTTAACAATTGATTTTTCTTCTTTAATTATTACCAAGTATTATAGTGATTATTTAATGTATTTCAGTAAGTCTTATTTTGTGCTGTTATGAGAAAGCTTCATTTTGAAAATCTACATTGTTACAGAAATATACGTCTTAATGTCTCCAGAGGCCCCCCCCCAAAAGTGCCTTACATTAACTTATCAATGTTTGCATTCTGAGGTGCAATTTAACAGGGATAACCTGAAAAAATAATGGTAGGTACAGGCTATTAAATATTTTTAGTGAAATTTCCCTTTGTCTTATGGATTGCATTAGAATATGCTTTTTAATTTAGTAAATACTGAAGGTAGAGATGCTTTGTTCTTGTAGCTAAAACAATTTTTTATCATAAATTTCCTGAAATTCATGCACTGTTCTTTCATACTTATGAGAGGTTGCTCATCAACTATCAACTTAGCTTTGAAGAATGATTTTTTCCCTTTCTCTTCCCAACTTCTTATAGAAAAAAAACCAAACCAAAACAAAAAAAAAACCCAGAAGTGGGTTTCTGTTAATGAACTGAGCAAATATCTAGTATTTTCTATACCTCTTGAGCTATGCAATTTAATATTTGGATACTTGATGATTTTTTTATTACGTATTTGGCAAAATGTAGATATGTACTAATTTTAGCTCAACCATATATTTGTTTAGGAATGTGTGGTTTTATTTCTCTGAAAAAAATAAATCCTTAGTGTTCACTATGTTGTTAAAACTTAGTGTGAGAGCACTAAATAAATAAATGATATAAATAAACACCTAAATAAATAATGGAATGCTTTTATCAAAAAAGTTAAATTTGTAGAAAAATGAAACAGTTTTAGAACAGTAAGGTGTTATCCTTGAAGAGATGGGCCCATTCTACAAGCTAAAAATTCTCTCGCCAGGGATAATACCAATGATCTTACATTCAAGGGACCAGCACAAAAATCACATAAGATACTTATGGATTTCATTAATTGTTCTGTAGTTCTGTATTTATGTACCTCAAAGGTACCACCATATAATTTGCCAACTGTGAATGCTTGTTTAATAGGATAATAATTGCCCCAAAGTTTAACCTCAACTAAGAATAATTCATGTTAGCTGGAGCATATATTGAGTCATAGGCAAAGCTTTCTTTCTTGATTGTATTGGGTTTTTGAAGACACATGAATTTTAGTTATACTCATCTCAATTTTTAAAGACTTTATAATACAAATAACAGATCAATGCAAGAGATAAGAAATCTTATCTTTTGCACTCTACTAGAAAAATTCTCAAATATTATCTATAACCATTCTGTGTGTGTGTGTGTGTGTGTGTGTGTGTGTGTGTGTGTTACTGGTGATATTCCCATGGGCACTCCACCACTGAGAGAGCTCTCTCTCTCTCTCTCCTTGGTTTCTTCTTGGTATTTGGAATGGGATACAGGGGCCATCACCCTTTAAGTCCTCAGCCCTTTTATTTTCATTTTTTATTTTGAGACAAAGTCTTGTTAAATTGTTAAGTTAAACTTGGGATACTCCTGCCTCAGCCTCTCAGGATATTAGGATGATAGGCATGTGCTATCACTCCCAGCTGTAACCACTCTTTAGTGCATCTTCATTAACTGTATCTTATGGTTGTACATATTTATAAAGTATAGAAATTTCTAAAACTTAAAAATAAATGAGTTGTTCTTTCTGAGAGCACATACTTCATCATGAAAAGGTACTGTGATCATTATTTTTATAGGACATCATGCAAAAGGTAATGGTTACTGATTTGTAAACATTATGTGACTATTCTTCATAAAAACATAGGTATATCTAAATGGATGGATGGCAACATACACTAGTCATTTGTTTTAAAATTTTCATATAAATTTATTCAATGATTTATTTCTAATTTTTCAGGATTATAATTTTCTCTTCTTTTTGTTCTTTTAACTTTAGCCTTGTCTGTGTGCACCTTTTAGCACCAAGCTCACACAATGGCTTTGTTAAGACAGATTTGTCATTAATCTACCTAAAGCTGGACTGTTTGTGTCTGTGTCTTACATATTAACATTTATTCACCTTAAAAACCAATTTTACATGCAATAAAGCTAAAATAAACATTCCAGAACTCCTTCAATTTTGTTAGTCTTCAAGTTGCATTAATTCACACCTAGTAGAAAGAATCAAATGCTACATATGAGACATATATCTTCAAAGCTGTCAAGGTTCATTAAAAAAACTTACATAAGAATTTTTTGTTGTTCGTTTTTTATTTTGTGGTGCTGGGAATCAAAATCTTGCACATGCTAGGCAAACAATTTATCACTGAACTATATCCCCAGCCCAAGAAATTATTTTTACAAAGTCATGTTAGAAACTCAAGCAAAATTAAATCTAACAAAATACAGTATTCTAAATACAACTTTGTAAAACTATTGCTTATTGTTGTATATATGCAAAGGGTGGTATTTTGCAAGAGAGGGAGTATCTGATATGATGAAGAGAAAGAGAATATTTATAGCCAAAGGGTCTGCTCTGTATTAAAACTGAGGTTCATAGGAGTAGATATTAATATAAAGTCAATATGTTTGTGAAATTCAAAACAGGGCAGCTGGGCCTTAGATGACTGGCAGTAATCAGTTAATTTGAGAAATTCTTACTGAGGACTTCAGAAGTAATTACTTAGAATGCAAGTATAAATGTTTTAAAGGACAGTACTCTTATTAAAACAATGGTATGGACAGAGTTTCTTGCCATGCTATGTCAGTAAAATCACACAGAATAAAGATAGATTTGCATGAGATGAGAAAAAGCAGAGTCTTGTAGAATTCAGCAATAGCCTGGAGAACAGCAAGCAATAGCAGAGAAAGAGTGTGATAATTATTCCAAAATTTCAAATTTCCTTAAGGAGAAAGCAGGTGGTCAGCAAGTTAACCCCAACACAGAAACTTGGTATGGAGGGAATACAGGTAATTTACCAAGTCCAACACTTCTCCAGACAGATGTTTAATTTTAGAAACCACAAAATGTGTCACCCGAAATACCCTATGGGAAATTATGGGACTTGGATTTTATGCTATGCCGTGTGATGTAAGATTGGTGAAACTGTTACTTTTTCCCCATCCATGGTGGAAAATCAAGGAGTCCAGCTGATCATGACATCAGAGTCTCTGTTCTCACCATAAGTGAACTTGCATCACTAAAAAGCAACTACTTTTAATGATCTCCTAAGTGTCTACCCCCAGTGGCAAATTACAAAAGTAATCAATATCATAGTAAAACTGTCTAGTCTCAGTATATCAGAGTGACTCTGAATTAATAGTTGTTCTTTATGGATTATCCTATCATGAAAATGGAGAATTTGGAAAATAACTGACTGCCTTAGTTCCAGTCAAGTTCTTGAGAAATGAGAAGTAGAAAGCACTCCAGCTAACTGGGCCTCAAATATAAATCTTCTCCAAGGTGCAGTCTATTACTCATAGCTTGTCAGCTGTACCTCAGCTGAAGGATTTATGCAGTGTCTTCTTGGCACAGGGACAATCTACCATAATTATCTGCACTCAGAATTGCTCTCTAATAGTACAAAATGGTGGCGGACAGTTATGAATCATAATTAGTCGCCAATCGCGCAACAAATAAATAGATCTGCATTTTATCTGTACACCCCAACATCAAGAGCTGACTTAAAATAATAATATGAATTTATTCATTAATGCTGGCTAGGTCACTTTTGCATTTGCATAACATTTTTGAAAAACCTTGTTTTCTTTCTTAAAGGTGACAGCTAATCCAAGCATGTGCTTTTGCTTTAAAATTCCCTGCCAGTCCTTAAATCCCACTCTACTACTTGCTTTGCAACTCCTAACAGCTTCCTTCTCTATTGTTCAAGGACCTACTATACTATGCTTATAGCTCCATTCTGAGCAGAGACCTCCTGTCCCTGGAGTCCAGCTTTTACATTGGCCACAGGTCAAGAAGCATTTACAGGCTCATATCATCAGTCTTATCTCTGCCTGAAAAATTCCTGAGAGAATGACTGTTAGGCTTCCAGAAACAGACCTCAGGAGGTACCCTAAAACAAAATGCCCTGACTGCAGAAGCTGTGTGGCATTAAGCTTTTTCTAAGTTCTAAAGACAAAGAAGAAACATCTCCATTTTCTCACTGTTTGGACACCCGAGTAATATAATTTTCTTCTTAAAGAAATTCTGTCATTTGCCCCAACACAAATGAACCAAGAGGACATTATACTAAGTGATTTAAATCCAGCACAGGAAGACAAATACTGCATGGTCTCACTGCTATGTGGAATCTAAAACATTTGAATTCTTAGAGTTAGAGAATAGAATGGTGCTTACTTGCAGCTGAGAGAGGAAGATTAGAAGGGGAGAAAGAAAGATGCTGTTGGGAGGATTTGAATGGAAACTTTAGATGGAGGAATAAGTTCTGGTGATCTACTTCACAGCACTGAGGCCACAGCTGACAATAATGTATTGTGTATTTTAAAAAGCTGAGAATAGATTTCCAATGTCCTTACCATAAATGATACATATGTGAGGTGGTAGGTATGATAATTAGGTCAATTTGACCATGCTACAACGAATACATGTATCAGAACATCATATTGTGTCCCATGAGTAAACAAGATTATTATTTGTCAATTAAAAATAAAATAAACCTTTAAAAAATTCATCTTTACCAAGGATGGTGAGAGAGAATTGGAGGAAGGAGGGAAGAAAACTGAATTGTCTTAAGCTATACCCAGAGCCAAGAAAAATACCTTTCCTGCAATTTGCACATGCACCTCCATGTGCCAATTTCTGATCTGTTTGTTTTAAAGAATTCACTTTGAAGCTCTTCGCTCACATATAACAAAGCAGAGTGCAAGTCCCTTCAAATCAGTATTTGTTACGTTTTATACTAAAAGGAAATTAAACTTTTTAAAATCAGAGTCTCAAACCAGTGCCTAATATAAAATTACTTACTGCAATTTTACTACTGCATGCCTTTGCAATTGCCTTCAAACTGGTAATTTTCTTCAAAAATAGAGGGAAGAAAGAAAGAAGGGGGAATAAAAGAGGTTAATGAAAATGGAATATAAATTTCAAAAGTTTAAAACAACTTTTTTTAACTATGAAAGTAACACTGCTCATATATCGAAGATGGATCGCACGCTATAAACATAATCACTGTTGACATGAAAGAAATCTTACTTTGTCTTTGAAATGATCATATCCTATGTGAAGAAGCACTTAAGAACAATAGCAACAATTTACATATTTTAGTGCTTTTCATTTCGATGATTTTTCATGGTGCTTTGGAAACTTTAAAGGATGCTGAGCAATTTGAACTCAAAAGCATATGTAACTAGAGGAACAAAAAACCAGGTCTGAAATCCAATGAGGCAATAAACAGGCAATCATTTGCTGGAATTTCGAGGTGAATGTGGGAGAAAGTATATCAAAGGAGGGCTCACTAATTTTCTTCAGCATAAATATATACAGTAGATTCTCTGAGTGTTGAGTCCTTGGGGTACCTATCCTGGGCCCTTGCAGAGAATACAATGGACATGGAATTTTCAAGGATTTAGGTTGAAGGGGAAAGGCTGGGCCATTCTCAGGACTATGGTGCAGTACCCTGGTCCTCAGCGTAGCTCATGGTCAGGATGACCTGCTGGGCTGGAGCACAGGGTGGTCCTGAGGATCAGGCTGGGATTCTGATGGGCAAGTTCACACGAAGGTCCTTTCTAGATCATGGCAAAGGCAAGTTCTCTTTTAAACAGGAAGCAAGAAAATCTTTCACTGGCCTCTGGGCTCTGGGTATGATTAGGATGGAATTAACTCTTACAAGTTCTAAGTTGGCTTTGGGGAATTGTCCAATCCTGACTGGAAGCACAGCATGGAGCACAAAAGCAAGGGCTGTGCTTTCTGTGAACTGGTTGGATTCTTGACTCTGCTGCTTCTGCCTCTTTGTCACTTAGCATCTCCAAGCCTCAGTATCCCCATGAATAAACTGAGAATGATATCACTCATTCCTTAGTTCTCTATACAAACAATTCATGCTTGCATGATGCTTATTATTATGATGCTACCTAGCATAAAAAATAGTTCACCAAATGCCAGCTGTTATTAAATGCCATCCCAGCATCCTAACAGTCCCGTTACCTCTCTGCTAAGCTGAAGGGGACCATTACTTAAAGAGCACCTGTCAGATGGCAGTACTTCTCATCTGTGACTTTTATATTTGAGGTTACATTCCTAGATGATACCATTAATGTTCCATTAGCCAAATGAGGATTCAGAAAACAGAAAATGGAGAATTCCAGACCTGTTCCCCATAAGCAGCCTGCCTGCCGGCCACAATGAAATTTACAGTTGAGGGTGAGTTCACAAGATTGTGTCTCATTGCTAATGACAAATTATTATTTCACTTTATTTTTTCATCATTGAGTCAAATAAAAAATGCTAGGAATCAGATATTTAGGAATGTATCAGATTCATTTGAACTAAGATTTTTTTCTGAATCTACCACTCAACCAAAAAATCAAAACCATACTTACTAAATTTTAAATCTGCTATAAGGCAAGTTATGGCCACAGAAAGTGAGAATTTATATTGCTTTTGAGGCATAGATGTACACTGTTCCTTACAGCATAACCCAAACTGCCTTCCTTACGCAAGCTTGAGGCATTTTTGATCTAACTGAGAGTGAGAGTCATTACCAGGTTTTTATAAAAGTCAGTGTGCCTTTCATTGCTGACACTGGAACCGATGTGAAATGCCAATCTCTTCTTAATCCTTTCACTTCAAAACACAGCTATCAGCGTCACATGTAACCCAGCGAGGCACAAGTGAGAACAAAACTGAGTAAGGTATGTTTTCTTCAGCATGGTCATTGTTGACAGGGAGAGAAGCTTGAACATGGCATACTGTGATGTAGCCAGAGAAGTAATATAATGAGCATACATACACTGGGGCCACATTCACAGGAGAAGGGTGAAGCTGCTTCACTGGAAGGTCAGGTAGACTCATCTCCAGAGGAGACCCCTGGGGTGTATCTTGCAGAGCATGGGAGGGGCCATGTAAATTTGGGGAAGTAGTAACCATAGACAGAAGAAACAAGAGTGAAAGAAAGTGGGAGAAACAGGATTCGAATATGTTTCAAAATAAGTCGATTTTACAGCTGAGAGATGGGGAGGGAAGAGACAGGATCTGCAATGGGAAAGAAACACAGGAGTCAGATCATACAGAGCCCCTCATTAAAAATTAATCCTGCAAACAAGAACACAGGAAATTAGAAAAATAATGATACCATTAGAAAATGCCAGTAGGTTAAAAAGAAGTGAAGTCAACATGGGCACTGCAGAGGCAGCTGATTCAGAACTCAGCTTCCATAGATTGGGCCCAGCATGGAAAAGCAAGGGCTGGGGCCTGGGGGACCCTTTCAGGGAGAAAGAAGGAAACAGTAGCCTCACAGTCTCAAGCTGAAAAGGCCTGAGTTTGTTGTTAAGTATAAGTAATGACATGAGAATTTTCTACTAATATATAAATGTTACTATTTCTCTCTCCAAGTTTTTAATACATATTAATGATCTACAAGTGTTATTATCAAAACAGGGCATGCAGATATTAGCAATTCCAGGAACAAATGCAGTTAGTGTGTTCAACTTCCATATCTATGAACAGAGTATTTGGGATCAGGAATTAATGACCAGATATGGGGAAAACTCTCTATGGAATTACTTGCAAGATCAGAGCTTGGATCTAATTTAGAACTGCAGAGCTTTAGTCTTGAAGGAGGCTCTGAAAATCTCCTGGCCAAAGCCCTTGAAGATATTACTAATTTAAATAGAAACTTTAATTATCCATTTCCATTTTTTTGGTTTAAAATTATGTATTTTGTCTCTCTGAAGCCAGTTTTTTCCCCAGCCTATGTGCAGTGCTTGTGGGCAGTGCCAAGAGCAGAATCTACAGAGCCTGATTCCAGACACAAAGGTCTATAGGGAAGGGACTTCTAGGTCCTTGTGGAATCACTTCATTTCTGCGGGCCTCCACCTGGACTAGGAGTTAACCTGTCACACTGAAGGGATGTGACACCGAATTCCTACCTCCTAGAAAGATATGAACAAGGGGAACTAGGTAAGTGAGCCATGGATGTGAAGACAGAGGTCATCGAGCAATGCTTGCCTCAAGGGAGGTTATTTTGCTCTGATTCTCCGAGGCTGAACAGGAAGAGAAGCATTTGCTATCTCCCTTTCCTCCCACAGATCTAGTAACATAATACTGTAGGCAAGATACAGTAATGCCCGACACCTGAGTACTCAGTTACTGATTCGCCTTGCTGCTCCAAGCTCCAATTGGTGATGGTGGTGGGGATGTCTCAGAGAAGACACAAAGGTCTGGATCACCCATTTGCAGTCTGTAGGCATACCGTGTAGGAGCTGGGCCCTAGAATCTCCAGTCTGGTATCACCAGTGTGAACCCCCAGACTCCAGGACTCCAGTGTCAGCATGACCCAGATGCTGCTTATGTGTTTTGATGAACATATACGGACTTACATGGAGACCAGGAACAATGTAGGGACACGTGCTGGGATTGAGTGCTTGGTCCAGAAGGCTTCATTTCCATGCAGGGAATTATTTAGTCGGTTTTTCTTGTTAGCTAATTAGAGATAGCTGTCATAATACAAACATCTACCTGTAGAACAAGGGAGTCATAAAGGGTTTGAAGTAGAATCTTTGTGATGTAAAAAGTGCCAAAGAGCAATTAGAGTATGTTTTTACAAGCTTTATTAAACCAGTTGTGGAAGTTAAGTCTAGAAAACCAATTTTACATCTCTTCGGAAGTGCTCTTGTTTATTTGCCTAAGGGACAGCTTAGTGCTCACAGTTTGCAGTATTTAATCTCCCACTCACTATCAAGCCCCTAAAACAAAATTGTCAGCTTATCAGAAGCACTCTGAATGCCCAAGTACAGCTGCAAAGACTGAAAAGTTTGAATAAAGGAAAATAAAACTGATTCATTTCTCACTGCAGTGACTGTTACGCTCCCAACAGTGGGAAAAACCAGTTCTGTACACAAAGTCCTACAAAGATTAACCCAAATCAGGGTGAAATTAAGCATTATTCTCATCCTTCTGCCATGGAACCTGATGGCTTCTCATTAAAGAACGAACAAAACACCCCAGCATTTAGCACACACACAAATTGTGTAAATAAAGGTAGTTGACAGATGAAGACCTGAGAGTCTAGGGACAAGAGTTATACACCGGGCAATCTGCCATCATCATAATGAAGTATTTCAGGTGTGAGAGAGAATCCACATATCATGTTGGATGCCTAGAAGCACATTTCCAACTTGGAGGAGAGGCTGCACTATGATCCTTAACTGGGTGTGTTCTTCTCAAACTGTAAGCAGATGGGTGGGGATGGTTTTGTCCTCATGAAAACTGCAAGATGCTCCTGTACTTTGCAGACCAGGGTGGCAATCATCGTGAAATGTGCAATTCAGTTGTGCACCATGAGGTACTGCCTTGCCCCAAATGCTAGGAAACCTCTATTGACACAAGATCTTCAGCAGGGTGGAGCCAAGGTAGACTCCCACCAACTCCCATGATAAATTCAGTGAAGCTTCCTTAAACCTTATTAGAAGGAAGTACACACACATATGTATATATGGGTGTGCATGTGTGTATGTAGAAAGAGATAACAGGTCAGTAAACACAGAACCGTCTTCTACCAGAAGTACTGTGTAAGTTATTTTTCTCCATCAAAGAGAACAAAAATCAGTTTCTGAGACAAAGTCATTGGTGAAAGAGAAGAAATAACAGTCGATAATCACTTTGGTACATCTTGACTACACACAAATATCCCGCTTCTATAACATTAGATTCTTTTGGCAGACTTCAACAAAAAGCCCCATTCTGCAAAGCATATTGTTGAATGCTGCTGCGCACTTTATGCCCATCACATACTGTGCTTTCACATACAAATGAATTTTCGTCTGGAAATTCAGAACGAAGATGCTGTTCACTACCATGGGTTAACTGAGGCAAGAACAGAATGTGAGGGCAAAATCTCGGGCAAAGGAACTGCCTTCAAAGTTTCAGAATCCGGATTCTCTTTTCCTCCACCTCAGATGCACAGGCTGCAAACCCTGGCATTGGCATCCAAAAAATAAACAGTGATTCCAATGTGAAGTGCTAACCTTTCCGCAGGGTGTCTATATGAACAGGGATCAAATCCTTGCGCTAGATTTCAAATGGCAGTGGGGCCTTTCCAGAGCTCTGAAACTCCTGCCACATAATCCATATTAACTCCTTCTGCCTCCAGCTGATAGGTTCTTTAATAGGAGGCAAACATGAGGGTTTTCCTGCAGCAAGGATCACTGCTGAGCAGCCAGCCCATTCACAGCACTAGAAGAGGCTGCTGTTGCCAGAGAGAAGCTCCTTGTGAGTGTCAGGGTAAATTGTACCACATCCTAAAGGTTGGGTCCAAATCCTCTCCATTATGGTGGCTCCCAATCAGTTTTCTGGCAATGGGGATCTCTTCAACTGGCAAAGACATTTTAGATTCCTCACATGCTATACCTTAAGAAATGATGGGTTGAGACAAGGCACAATGACAAAACAAACAAAACTACCTTATATTGAGGAATAAAATGAAATGATTCGGTATTGTGTCAAATCACAATAGCACCTATATGCATTAGAAAACTAATTTCATGTATGTGTAAAACTGCATTTGTTCACTTCATAGGAAATGCCTGGTATACTTAGGGATCTTAACTCACTCCTTGTAAGCAATTCAGGAGTGTTCGAAGATCTGCATTACGTGACTGTGCCATATTTATGTTCTGGCTTTATAGAAGCCAACTTGGTCTCAAATCTCCTAGGTGGTCACAGAGGTGTTAACACTAACCAGAGCCCTGACGGCCCAGGCCTGTAATCTCACCACTCTGGAAGGCTGAGACGGGGGATCACAAATTCAAACCTAGCAAGTGCAATTTAGATATTTAGTGAGATCTTACATCAAAATAAAATTGTAAAAAAGGCTAGAAATGTAACTCAGGGAGAAGGCCCTGGGCCTAATTCCCAGGACTGACAAAATAAAATAAAATGAAATAAAATAAAGGTGCTAACATTAGACAAAATCAGGGAACAAAAATCCAAATGGGTATGTAATAAATCATAGTTTTATTTATATAAACAATAGTTACTTCAATTTCGGGTTTTTTAATCAAAAATTATTTTTATTCCATGCCTTCCTAGACTTCCTCTTGCTTTCACTGTGGGCTTTGCTCCTGTCATTACTTACTGATGCTCTGATTCTAAGTATAGACCGAAAGCATTCTGTAACATTTTGGCAGAAAGGGCACCCTCTGACAGCTCTTTTTCTTAATACCCCCTGCTACTCAGCCATATGTGTCATTTTCTTCCAGGGAGAATAGGGATTAATTATTCATATCTTTTAGCTAGGTAAATTGTTTTTATTCTAAAGGCAACCCAGAGGAAGGGCCACAGGGATGTTGGAAGGTGTTGTGATTGGCGGGTGAATATATCAGGAATACACAGTTAAGGAGGGAAAAGGGAACCAAGAAAATGGCTAAGCTTCATTGCTAAAATTCTAAATTAGATGGAACACCCCCAAGTAATTTATGTTCTAATTATTATTAATCTTCTCTCTTTAACTCTAATATGAATATGGCCAGGCTAACTAATACTCTATGTAAAAACTAGGGAGAAAGTTTTCTTTTTTGCCAAAAAAACCCCCCAAAACAAAAAAAGCTTCATTCAGTGGAGTAGAAAATTTGAGAATAGGAAAGTTGAGAATTTGAGAGTAGAAAATTATTAAATATTTAATAATATACCTTCATCTGTCATAAGAGCATCAAAGCTAAAAATGCCAGAAGTTTTGAACAGCGCTGAACAGTATGCTGGCTACCAAGGAAGCTCTGAAGGAACCAAGTAGCCAACTACCTGTCAGTCTCCTTCTATTCCACGAGCAGTGTCTTTGAATCCTGTTAGCCCAGGATTCTGAAATATTCCATTCACTGAGCTTACTGAAGATAAGGAGGATTAGGAGGATATTTATACCTTCCTTATTATCACACACACACACACTCACACACTCACACACACGCATAACAATGATATTAAGCAGGTTGTATGAGCACCATGCCAGAAACGGAGCTATCTAAATTTATATAAATATTCACAGAGGCGACATGGAGCATGACTCACTAACACCGAGCAATGAGATACTGCAGTCAGGGCACTTACAAGGTCTTTACTATCTCAGTCATCATGAAGTTGGGGAAAGAACATTCCAACATGTCCTAGATGAGCCAGCACCAAAGCCAAACAGAGTGGAAGCAAAAATTCTCATTCTTCTGGCTCTGACTCTAAGTGGCTTCAAAATAAGGAAGCAGGCGATGGAAAAAGTGTTTATCCTTTGAAATTCAGACCCAGAATGAAAGAAAAGGCATAAAGGGTTGACTGTTGGACACTCACTGAGGAACTGACAATTTAAAGTTAATGTTGTACAACCTGCTGAATCCATCTAATCATTAATTCACAAACCCCAGCAGTCGGTATGACAGCTCATGTGCCCAGAGGCTCAGTCCTGCCTCAGCACTACCCCCATAATTGTCTCTCCAAAAAAGACATGCAGCCTGGCCCATAAATGTCGCAGCCATCACTGGCGTGAGTCGGGCCTATGGGTCCACAGGTCCTGTGGGGCTGACAGGAGAGAAAGCCTTTCTGAAACTCTTCACCCACACTGACTGGTGCCCTTTCAAGGCTGCAACTCTGCAGCAGACAGACCGCTGAGCTCCCCAACAGCACAGCGATGGAACTTTCCCAAGCATATCAATTAGCTTCCGGGGTGGCTTTCCTGAGCTCGGCAGCAGCTCACATTATTCTGTAGCCAGCAGTGGAAGATTGAAACTGTCTATTCACAAGTGCTGTCTTGGGCTTTGCTTTTTCTTTGTTTAATTTAAAACACATAAACAATGGCTCATCTCTTTTGTGGGGAGCATGGTGTTTGCCTGACGCTAAATCTGAAACTTTTTTGGGGTTGACAGAGAGAAAGAGAGAGAGAGAGACAGAGAGAGAAAGAGAGAGAGAGAGAGAGAGACTGAGCTCCTGAGTGAGACACATAGAACATTGTGGAGTGCGCACTGCATATGAGCATTAGCTCTGAAAAATATCCCAATCTACCACTGATATATTTTTTTGGACACTTACGATCAGCATACTCATGAAAAACAATAGAACTGATTAATAGGATATTAAAAATACTCTCGGAGCAAACAGAGCCAGAGAGAATGATTAAGACCACATCCAAACCACACTGACATACAGAGCTCACAGACCAGGATGGTATGGCTAGAATTTAAGTGAGAGGACAGAGTGGAAATGACACAAAAGGAAGGCCTGGAGCTGAAAGAGAAGTCTTCCCAGTAAAATTTAGTGGCCTTATATCCATAGGAGCAAAGCAGGCACTGTTTATGTCTGAAGACCTAGCAAAGGAGCAATTCAGAGACATACACAAAAAAATCACTGGAGCAGGAAGTGTGAAACACAATAAAAATAATTTATTCTCAGAACTCCAAACCCGATGACGACCACGGTAGAACAGAGTGTATCATCCTGATGGTGGTGAGGACACATGCCCTGCAGTCCTCTGATGTTAGGAGAAGAATATGTACAGGTTTGTCTCTACTCCATCCAGACTTGCTTTCTGTTATTCCTGGGCATTTATGCTTTGAAAAATCTTAACCTGCAAAACAGTCTTCTGTTCTTGCAAAGGAGCCAACTCTGCAGTCCTTACTTTGCAAAGAAAAAAAAAGTCTCAAAGACTGGTAGTTTAAGTGGAATAAAGATAGCAATTCAATGGAGTTTCTGCTTTATTGTCTCCTTCCTGTGCACACTGTCTTTATTTCCACTGGAGAAGTGAAGGTAGACAGAAGCCCTTCCTGACTCCCTAGACATCTAGAAAAGACATTGTGCTGTATTCTGTGGAGCCCACCAATTGGCCCATGTTTCATTGAACTCCCACTGGAATCACCACAGTGACTGTTCAGAGAGAGGAACTGAAGGTCTTATTAGAATAGCTACAGTGTACATGGCCAACCAACTAGCTAAATGTACCTCGAACTTACAGGATTTGGTTGCAGGGGTTAGGTGGAGTCATTTAAACTAACCATGCTGGATTCTAGTTCTGGTCATAATTATAGCCAATGAACTCAATCACTGCTTTCAAGTTAATCTGTTCATGACATGGTGGCTATGCTGGGGTGTGTTTATTTTTAAAGTTTGCTATTTCAATTGTAATATCCTTTACCCTGCATCCATTCTGCTTCAGGGATAACATATTTTACCACAAATTGGTTTGAAATACAAATTATCAACTACCAAAAAGTAACTTTTATCTTTATGAAAATATACCCAGAAGAAATTGCACTTAGTGTATACTATGCTATACTGATTTTTGGTATGAATGTTTACATGCCATTGTCTATTACAGTCAGGCACTGCAAAACAATGTCTTGGGAAAGGGCAGAACAAATATACAAAGGTATATAGCTTGGGATGGATAGGTTATACCATCCAGCTTTGCGTAAATATACTTCATGATATTCTCAGAACAATGAAATTGTCTAACATCGAATTCCTCAGAATGTACCTCTGTCATTAAGTGGCACATGACTATATTTTATAACAATAATTATAGTATTCATATTTCTCACCAAAAGAGAGAGAGATTACACTTATTGCTTCTCGCCAGTAGCTCCTTATATTTCTAGCTTGCTAGTCGGCAAATTGTCTTGGAAATGACAAGCTTTCTGATCTTTGAATCTTTACTAATTCTTTCCCCTCAACTGTGCTTCTTTGTCTCAAGACAAATCTTATCAATCTTCAAAGGCTCTGATAAAATTCTGTTTTTTAAAAAAATTCTATTTACTGTAGTATATGTTCCTTAACCATTTCATAAGATCTTCAGAGGAGAAAAAAATGGATTTTATGAAATGAAAAATAAACAGTTGTAGGTGTTAAGTTTTTAAAATGTCCTATTCTTCTGAATTTCAGATTTGGTAATGATATTCTGTCTTTTTAGAGCTATTCTGAACTTTCTAGAGTTTCTGCAAGAAAGCACAGAAAGTTGTAATTTTTAAAGAGGAAGTAATTATTTTAAAGTCTCCCTAAAATGTAGTTCTTCCCATCTACTTCAGCTTGATAGGAAAAAAAAAATACTTTTCCATTCTGCTTTGTAACTTTTTCATTACCAGTGAGGTTGCACAATTTCTGAGTTACTTTTGAACAGTTGACTGTTTTTTTGTTTTGTTTTGTTTTGTTTTGTTTTGTTTTTGGTACCAGGGATCGAAATCGAGACCTTGCACTTGTGAGGCAGGGGGCAGAACCACTGAGCTAAATCCCCCGGCCCTGACCAGTTGACTTTTTAAGGATACAATACCAGTTGGTTTGTTTCCTTAGGAATGTCCACCATTTATAGAAATCAGCTCTCTTGTATATATTAAATATTTATTGTAGTTCCATGTCTTGTTTTACTGTTTTACTGATTTAAGTTTGAAACATTTAATATAATCTATTTGAAAATAAATTGAGATTGTTAGTATGGCAGTAGATTACAAGAAATCTCAGTAAATGTACTCACTATTCTCAAAGCAGAACAGGTTGAGGATTAAGAGATAAAATTCAAGGAAAGTAAGCAAACAGAACCAAAGGAAAATGTCATGTACAACTAAAAGGTAGAAGGTGGTGAATTTCTTGGCATAAAATCTTGAGTTGACCATCTCCAAAAGGAACATGATGAAATGATGATAGTATAATAGAAATATCTTATCATAAGTATAAGAATGTCAGTAAAAATAAACTGCAAAACATTATTAATAGGAATTTAAGGTTAAAGTACTAAGAAAAATCCAGGATCTAAAAAATTAAATATGAAAAGAGTATGTAAGAATTGACATGTCTGAAGAATAGAGAATGAAGTTTAATGTGGAAGAATTAAAATTCTAAAAGAAAAAAAATGGCATGGTTGATTACATGTTTCAGAACTGAAAACTAAATGACTAGAAAGAGCACATTTGATTATCATACATAATAACCAGAAAGTGAATTCAACAGACTCACTTTGAGAGCTCCATTAAGAAAACACACATAGACATACAAAGGAAGAACAATATTCTACGTACCTTTAAGAAAAAATTACACATAGTTTATTATGAAATATAAATTCGGATTCTATATATTTCATGAAAAATCAAAAGTATAGAAATAATGAAACAACATATGCTAAAAACTGGAATATTACTAGTTTTAACTTAGATATGAAAACATACATTCTTTCTTTTTTTATTTTTGGTACCAGGGATCGAACTTGGGTCCTTGTGCTTGCAAGGCGGGAGGCAGAACCACTGAGCTAAATCCCGGGCTCAAAACCTACGTTCTTATACCATAAGAAAATATAAAAGACCTGGGACATTCATTAAAGGTATTTGTTCCATTATTTGCTGGGGAACTTACACCAAGTATTATAGTAATTACCAGAGAAAATATTACTAATTTGAAAATGTGGTATATAAGTAAAGAGCTGTAGTTAACTACTGATAATAACATTAAATAATATTAAACATTATTAAAACTAAATTAATTATGATGAAGGACGCTACAGGATGAAAGTGGCTTACCAAGCTCAAAAAGAAAAAAAAAGAACTCTGATTACAAAGTGATAAGAATATATAGAATTAGAAACATTCTATTCTATTTTGCAACAGGTGTCAATTACTGAAAACTGAATGATAAAGTATGAAATCATTTAACGATAGAAGAAATCATGGCAAATTTCACTTAAAATGAAAAGAAAAGAGAAATATTAAAGTATAAAAAAGATTTAAAGAAAAATCTTAATAAGTAGGAAAAGGCCAAAATGTAGAAATTATTACAATAAACATGAAACTGTTTCCTCATCTCATTTCAAATGCAGAGATTCTCACAGTGAATGAAAAAAAAGAATATACTTGGAAATATTAAAACCGAAGTAGAATTTAAGGCAATAAGTATGACATTAGATGAAAGAAGATTATCCTACCATTATGAGACCATCAGCTATAAGGAAATCAGGATTATTTTTTTAACATTATCAGGATATACAGTACTGAGACAAACAGTAAACTAAACACTGTGAAAACATGTTAAAAAAAGCTTCCCTTAAAATTTCTCCAGTGTAGAAAAGAAGAAATGAATCTAAACAGAGAATTGCAATTCAATTTGATAAGTCTAATAATACAAACTTAAGAAGTATATACAAGGTAAAGACCTAGCATAAAAAAGTCAGGGCCTTATATTATGACATGATGAGATTAGGAAGTACTAGGATCATAGATGAGGATGTTTTTGAAGAAATTTAGAGGATGATAGAAAAATCTCTCGGTCAAGTAAGAAGGGAAAGGAGGAGATAGTAAAGGAAAAAAGAACTTTTAGGTACTGGGTGTAGAACTCCAGAGAACAGCTCAAGGTTTAGTGATTCTGAAATATTAAAGACAAGAAGGTAAATGGTGAGATTTGAGGCCGGAACCTGAAAGGGGAAAATTACAAACAGAAAACTCAGAGAAGCAACGCTATGTATTTGGAGCTCTGTTCTGTAGAGAATTTAGGAGCCTTGAGAGATTAGGGTTGGTTTTCCACAGGAAATACCAAGTTAAATTTGCATGAAAAGGGGGGACTCTCCTGTTTATGTCAGGGAGAGACTGACCTTGAGCTGAGATTGGTGAAGCGAAGGCTATGGAACTGAACTAAGTTCTCAGCTATAGAGGTGGAGAGGAGAAAACAGATTCGTGTGATATATGCAGTTATAAAATTTGACAGTGCTTGATGTCAGATCAGGTGACAACCCCTATTTTTCTTGCTTATTAAAATGAAGTGAAATCTCAAAAGAGGAGACTAGGGAAAGCTATTTCAGGGGAAGACAGAGATTTGAGTTTTAAGCATGCTCAGTTGAAAGTCTGGTGGGAACCCAAGTGGAGAAATCCACTGGGGCAGAGTGGAGGGTAGGCGTGGAAAGATGTGGTAATGACTTAGAAAAGCGGGCTAAAGGAAGTGTTCTTGGGGAGAAATGGTGTCTGTGGATTCCTGGAATGAGCTGAAAAAAGAAAATAGTGAAAAAAAAGTAAAGAGAAGCAAGAGTTTGTGAAGGAGACTCGCCATGCACGACAAGGGAGTGGGAAAGCCCACAGTGTCAAATGCTACATTAGGGAAAATTAACGGCATAAACTATATCCGTATTTCCCTCCAGTTGGTCCTACCAGTTTACCGCTCTACAGGCAGACATGCTTACAGCCATCTTCTTCAGCTGTGTAGATCCCAATGTAGGCTGACATTTTTACAATATTTATCTGGTCTGTTTTCATCTACACCATAACTCTATCCTGTTGGAAGTGCTACCTGAATATTGATTTCTGTCCCCATTATCTTAATTTTCTCCAACCTGGCATCATTAGCAAATTTGAGGAGCATGTTTCCTGTCATTGTGCAGATCTTGGTTAAAAGGGATGAACTCGACAGACACGGCCACGAATGGCAGCCAGAAGAATGACATTGTACCTCACTTTCTACCTTGATATCAGCACATTAATCAACCATGAAGGTACAACTGTTCAGGTGCTATAAATCCACTTGTCTCTCCTGTCATCTGGGTCACATTTATCCATCTTGTCCACAAGGTTATTATGAGATATTTGAAAAATGTTTCCAAAATTCTAATTATGTAATATCAATAACCTTCCCTTGAAGTGTGGCATAAATACAAGAACATGGATCAGGAATTCAGAAAGGTGTATATTGTTTCCAACTTACTTGAACTCTACCTGGCAGTGAACTAACCCAGAGTACAAAAGGTTTCTGCACATCTAGAAAGATAATCAAAAGAGAAGTAAGGGTAGCAGAAAATGAGTTACATACAACAACGCAAATACAGTATTTCATTTGAACTGATTTGGGACTCTTAGGTGGAATTATATCACCATATTTTCTCTACTTTGAAATATCTATTTGAAATTTTCAATCTGAAGAAATATTTCCACAAGTAAAAATGTGCATATCTATCTATTTATCAAATATTAAATTTGATACATATTTTTCCTATAAAATAGAATTCAGTACCGGACCTATGGAGGCTCAATTAGTCCTGACACATATGGCTAATCAAGCATCTCACAAGACAATTTGACATGTATCATGTTCTATTCTGTAATTGCATTATATATTTATATATAGTATCTATACTATAATATAATTTTCTAATTCTAAACTTTGGGGATAAACCCTTGTTTGTTGTTTTCCCAGCACCACTGATGTTAACTTGCTTTTTTCTCTCTTTTAAAAGAGATAATTTTGTAATAAAGTAAATGACCTCCTGAAGTTTTGCCTCAAATTTAGTCAGATTTGTAAATTTTTTAGCTCTATATGAACTCGTTTTGCAGCTGAATGTATTTTTCAACCATTTTATATCTCTGGAATTAGTACTAACCTCATTTACTCTGTCTTGCAACCTGAATCTTCACTTGTTTTATACTACAGGCTTTGAAATATGATCAGAAGATTTTTATCTCACAAAGAATTTGTACTGTTAAGCAAATGTGGTACTGTTAGGGTTCAGGAAAGCAATTGTAACATTATACTGTTTATCAATTTCAGGCCCACTTATCATGCTGATCATGTTTTGAATTCCTCCTAGCAAAAAAACTGTCTTAAATCTGGCTGGCCTAATTACAAAATGTTGCTTCTTGACCTTGACTATTTAAAAAAAAAATTTATCCTTAATTGTTGCATTATGCTTTAAGAAAACACTTGTCCACTGAAATAGACTCTGACATTAAAATGTTTATGAAACAAAAATGTAATTTCATTGCATGTTTATTTTAAGTGGCTATTCTTTTATATACTCTAATCTAGCATCATTTTTCTGCACAAGGTTTCCTGAACACATGTTATTGAAAATGTACATCAACAATGAATTATGAATATAATTAAAATGAGACCATAGCAACATAGGTCAATGCCTCATTGCTATTGCTTTCTCTGGGGGTTTATAATTTTAAAAATGTTTTACAGTGTTGTATTGATTGTTGAATACAACTGTTCAATGACTTAGGCCACTTATAATTTAAAGGGGATGTTGAACATCCAAAATAAAAAGGAAATAACATAATTCATCTCCTCTCCTTTGGTCTTTAACTCAAATTCAGTGAAGTTCTTCCTGGGTACTCCAAGCACTGAAAATCCCTCTCTGATATGTTGTATCCTTTTTCTTGCTTTATTTTTAATTCATAGTACTCCTTCCTATGACAAACTACATCTTCTTTTGCTTATTTATTTGGTTGAGTGTCTGTTTGTACCATCTCACATTCTGCTAGATTATAAACTCCATATAGACTGGAATTCCATATGGGCTTTGGTCCCTACTATGTCTCCAGAAATTGAGAACAGTATCTGGCAAATAGAAGACATTTGCTCTATATTTGAAGAAATAAGAAATAATTGGCTTGTATTTATTGATCATTTATTTTAAAATGAAAAGTTTCTTATGAGCTTTAACATGTACAAAGGCAGCCATTGTCATCTATATATTTCATATATATTTCAAGCATAATGCTCAAGGGTACCTTCAGGAAGCCATATGTCATGCTCAAAGAGGGAGAAAATACATCATACTAGTTTGTCTTTCTTTACTATTGCCAAGATGAAAAAGAAGTCCATTGCTGGAGTCTCTCAAAATTTTCTTACAGTTACACGCATTTCAAGTAGTAGAAGGGCACTGTGGACCCTATCACTCTCATACCTGGTTACCTACAGGGGATTTCTGATAGCAGTTTCCTCTTGAACAATCTCATCTGTGACTTGCAGATACACAACTGCCCAGAATATCATTGCATCTCAACCAAAAGTCATTGAATCAATTGTGTCCCTTGTGTGTATGTATGTGTGTGTTTATAAGCAAAATACACTGTGTTGGTATTGGGTTTTTTGGAGGACATACTAAAACAAAAGTAAGTTTTGTATGAACTAGAAAATTCCTAAAGCAGTCACTTTCAAGGTAGAAGACACAGAAGTGATCAAAATATCTGGTGAATAGTTAAAGAAAATATTTATTACAGTAAAAGACACACTGTCATTAATCCCTCTCAAAATATTCTCTCTCTCACTTTGGACACATAGATCTCATTGTTCTTGCCACTTTTTGAAGCAGTTCTGGAAGTCCTCTTTCATAAGCATCCAAAATTAGAGTGAATGCTGTTCCAAGTGTCATCCAACAGAAAGACAGGCTTGAAAAAACACTGTGGTGTGTTATTAACTGGATCTGACATTAGGTGACTTCTTTCCTCTTCCTCAAAGTCAAAATAACCATGAAAGGTAAACGTTTTGAGCCAACTCATGACATCAATGTAGCCATGAAAGCACAACAAAAGATACATAACAGGACTTCCAGAACTGCTTCAGAAAGTGGCAAGAACAACAGGATAAGTGTGTTCAAAGCAAGGGGGAGTATTCTGAGGTAGATTAATTGCAGTCTTTGTCTGCAATAAATTAAAAAAGTATTCACTGTATTTTTTTTTTTTTATGACAGCCAGAAAGAAAGAAATGAGCATTGTCCTTTACTAAAGAGTATAGGAAGCTCTGGAGTCCGAAGTTATTTTTCTTTCTTTTAAACTGTCCAACACAGAACTGAACTCTAAATGACCTTCCGTAACAGAAGTTTGGCCTGCATTCTCGTCTCCTACTCCACACTCCATCCCTATGTCTTTGAGAATCACTAGGAATCACAGGAGTATCGCTCACTACAAAGTTAACCATGAGAAGAATGAAAAGCAGAATGAAGTAGAATGAAAAAAAAATGCTGGGAATCACTCGGCTTTTGTTTTAAAGTAAATATGTGGAGTTTTAAAATTTGGTTTTAAAAGTAATGTGAGGCAGTGTAGCCGGAAATGACTTAGAAGCTATTAAGAAACTCATGTACAGGGGGACAATACCATGAAATTATGCAAAGCATCCTTTGCTAGTCACAGTATCTACAGAAAATTTGGATGATGAGTCTACCAACCCAAAAAAGGTGCAATTACTTTTAGAGTAAGTTCTGTCTGCTGTAGGCCATGAACCCAGGATTTTCAGTTTTATTAGTGGCCAAAAATGTATAAAAAGGCTGAAATCTGATAATGACGATGATTAAAGACATTCCATCAATCACAGATTTGTTCAAAGACCACTATTTGGCAGGTACTGAGGCATATTATAGGGACCACCAGTGTGTTCCTTAATTTAGATTACACTGGGTTATTTGAAGAAGATAAAGACAGGAAGTGCACTGATATCATATATCAAGTTGGCTTTTTTTAACGTACAAAAGAAGATAATAATTTCGGGCAACCTGTAGGTGTATTTATTCTTGAGATGTGGGAGGTTGGAGGGGCATGATTCAGGTGAGTTTTCTGAATTGTCTCAAGTTTTAAGATTGGATAATTCCGAGTATTTTAAAAAATGTCTTTGTTTGAGGATAAAGGAGAAGCTGATGTCAGAAAAAGCAATCACAATATAAGCATCGTCAGTGTTCTGAAAAGTCATTCAGAAAAAGTATAATGCTTAGTCACACCTGTTTTCTAGAGCATACAGTCCTACCAACCAACATTTGCACAAAAACATTAGTAAAAAAGAATGCATTTGTTCACTTGTTTTTCGAGAAATATTTCTTCCACTCATTTTTTAAAGAAGAAACGTACCTTTTCCCCCCAAAATTATATTATTTACTCTTACTTACCATTAGATTTTCCTGGATATTTCAAGATGTGGAAACAAGTAAAGAGATATAAACAATATTTAACTAAATTCTGTTTTTTAGAAATAAATAAATAAATAAATAAATAAGTGTCTAACTTTGGTTGTCTTCCTGTTACTTCTTTTATGAAATCTTCTGAGTATTTTCTACAAAGGAGTACGGTGCTGCTGTTGGTTTTCGTGTTTTTGAGAATGGGACTTATCCTTGTATATTTAAGAAGATTAGAAAGTGCAGCACAGATGTTGGAAAAATCTTGAGGACTTTCCTCAAAGCCTTAGTTAATTGAGTAATATGGCCTCATATTTTAAATGTCCTCTCTGGCCACCACAAAATCCATTCAGGGGCCAGTTTGGCCTTCAGACTGAAAAGAAATCCATATCGAGCAGCATTCTACTTCCTGCACATAGTCGTTTATTCACCTCACATGGGCTGATAACACTGCAGTGGCATCAGAGCGTGTGCAGGCCACTCTGAAGCACACCTTCAAAGTAGACAGCAGAGAGGAAAAGGAAGGCACAACTCTAGCTTCAAGGAGGATCAAAGTCAGATGTAGAAAGATGCCTGCGAGGGCCTCTTGAAAAACGGAGAACAGTCTGTTTAGCACTTTTCCTCACCCCTTTTATCTTTGCCTTCTCAGAAAACTACTCTAACCTTAAAAGCAAATTGTGTGGCTTTGTGGGTTGAGCTAACAGCACCACTCATTTCCCATACTCCTGAGTCCTTTTAATAGATATCAGGGCGAACAAGAGTCCTAAGGTGCATTCCTGTGGATACCATGATTTCACAAATGCATGTACCTTTCATATGAGAGACACTGAAAGACACATTTAAGCTTCTTGCCAAAACACCAATCAGCATCCCGTCTCCCTGTGCACATGATACTATTTTCCCTTCAAGGATAAATGCATCAGATTCATTTGTAATACAAGATTATAACATAAGACTATATTTACTTTTGCATCAGGCATTTTAATTAAAACTTAATTCATATATTACAGTTCCTTGATTATGTGTGATCTGTGTTACTGCTGCTAAGAGATCTATAGTTATCATGTAAAAATGAAGATGGAAAACGGCACCTCTCCTCTACCCCTATCAATTACCTGTTATCCAGACTGTTTTCTAATCAATATTCTATTCATCACTATCATTAAGGAGCAGTGGCATGCATTATCTGAAACTGAAAATTATATAGGAGTGTTTTAAAAATAGATGTATGTAGATAGCAAGAAGATATAATAGCAATGCTATTATTCACAGTTCAAGGATGTCAGTGATGCTGTCACACAAATTTAGATTAGAAATTGCTGTAAAAGTTTCCCACAGATTTCAAGTTTTGATATAGGGCTATTTTGAAATTCCTCACATTTCTTGCTAGTTTTAAGGGAGCTTTGAGGCTTCTAAGGGTCTGGCTATCTTCATTTACATGCATCCATCTGAGTTCCCTGAGAGTCTCCCATGACATGGTATGTGTCTCTTTTGGCACAGAGAGATGAAAACTCTTCTAAATCCAAATGTCGCCTTAGAGATGAAGAGCTAGGCACCCTCTTCCCATTTCAATCCCCTTTAGCCTGCTGACTTTCCCTTTTCTGTCCCTTTCAAAGTGACCCTGAGATCACTGAAAAGTTACAGGCCATGGGCAACTCTGTAGGTAAAAGGCATAAGACCCTTGGGTTTGTCATCTAACCTCAGGTACAAGATTGCTTCCTTTCAGAGTTAATTAGATAGAAATACCAGCACAGAAATGGATGGGATGTAACAGGCAAGTAGTACAGAATGGTGTCGCCAGGGGTAGCCCTGGTAATAAAATTATAATTTTATTTTTGAAAATTGAGTGAGCATTCAACTTGGAAGAAGAGTGACAGTGGAAATGTGTCTAGCTTCTTAGGTGAAATAATTTCATAAGCAAGCTGATAAAAGTTGACCAGAGAAGCTTGTGGTTCCTCCCTCATTATTCTCTGTACATCACTGGACTTCTTTACAATGAGACTTTGGAACTTTAGGTACAGAAAGCATGTATACATGAAATATTTCAATATTTTCCATGAGTTATTATGATCAGCTCCTTATATGCACCTTTCACTAGAAAATATACAAGTGCAATTATTTTTATTAAAACAAAAAACATTATTATTCATTTGGGTTTGGAAAACCCGTCATTGGTGTAAGGAAAACATACCTATACATACTGACAAAACAGGCCAATTATAGCAGACTGTATATTAAACTTAAAGTTTACCCTTATATCTTCAATTCAATTTGATCTGTTAGATATATTAGGGGAGAATATAATGATATGAACTTTGGGTTAGTATAATGTAGTGCTCTCATTACCTAGATGATTTCAAATGTCATATAACTCATTAAGTATTACTAATTATTGGGTGATTTCTCTGCAAGTTTTGTGTTGATATTTGTTTATTCTTCACAAGAGAAGACTAACAAAACATTTGTGATTTCAATCATCAGGCAAATAATTATTCTTTTAAAGTGTTAATTATACCAGAGCTAATTTATGTGTCTATTTTTGATATATTAATTTGCTCATTATTTTTACATTTACAATATCACATACATAATTGGTTGATTTTAAATAGACATAGTCTATCCTGAAATTAGTCAAATAAGGTATTAAGACATATAAACCTAAATTATACTTTGATTAAAAAGCAATGAAAATCTCATTTGTGAATTAAAAGTTCGAAGCTTCCATGCCCCACAGGTGGAGCAGGGAGAAGTGGAATTGCAGTCATTCCAAAGTATGGGAGATGGCTATGCATTATTATTCATCCAGACAAGTAGAAGAGCAGATCAGTCTGTGGCTTTCATTGCTCAGGACCCACAATATCCACTGCTGTTGCAGTTTGTGTCCAAGTGAACTGCTAACTTCTTTGTGAAACAATAACTCTGTAATTGTTCTCATTTGTGAGATCCTGTGAACATACTTTAATTTTCAACATAAATAGGGTAAATTCAAAGCTCTTCAAGTTTTGAAGAACTCTTTATGGTCCATTTATGCTTAATATGGTTTATATAGTTGGGCACACTAGTATTTGTTGCATATATATTTATGATTGTCATCTCTTCCTCTTGGATTTTTCCCTTTACAAGGATGTATTGGCCTTCTTTGTCTCTCAATCAGTGTTGGTTTGAAATCCATTGAATCTGCAAAGAGGATAGCTACTCCTGCTTTTTTTCCGATTTCTGTCACATGGAGTATTGTTTTCCACCCTTTAACTTTCAGTCTGAGTTTTTTGTTTTGTTTTCTTTTAGTTGTGTGTTTCTTGTATGCAGCATATTGTTGGATCTTGCTTCTTGACCCATTCTGCCAGTCTATTTCTTTTGATTGGTGAATTGTGACCATTAACATTGATGGTTATAACTGATATGTATTGATTTATCCTTGTCATGCCTTTTTCTTTTTGTTGGATTCTCTCCCATTGGATTCAATTTCTTGTTGTGCCTGATGGATTCATTCTGCTGGGATTCCTGGGGTTGTAATCCTCATTGTCTTTACCTAGGGTATTGTTTAAAACTTTTTGGAGTGCTGGTTTGGTATTCATGAAGTTCTTCAGATGCTCTTTGTCATGAAAGTATCTTATTTCTCCATCAATTTTGAAAGATCGTTTTGCAGGGTACATGAATCTGGGTTGGAGGATGTTTTCCTTTTAGGGCTTGAAATACTTTACTTCAGGCTCTTCCTGACTTGAGGGTTTGTGTTGAGAAGTCTGCTGTGATTCTGATGGTCTTTCCTTTGTATGTGATTTGTTTCTTTTATCTAACTGCTTGTAGAATTTTGTTCTTCTGATGGGTTTCTGGAATCTTATGTCTATGTGTAGATTTTTTATTTTCATGGTTAGTTGGAGTCCTATATGCTTCACTTATCTTTATGTCTTTTCTTCTGTTTGGGAAGTTTTCTGCTGTTACTTCTGTGAACAGTTTTTTTATGTTGTTTGCACTCTCTCCTGTTTCTTCATTGACTCCCATCACTCTTATGATATTCTTCTTTGCATCATCTAGCAGCTGCTGGGTTGATTTCTTGTAGTCCTTTACTATTTTTAAGAAATTTTTCTTTTCCTGGTCACTAATTTCAATCCTGTCTACTATATTTGAAATTCTGTCCTCACACTGGCTCATTCTGCTGCATAAACTATCAATGGAGTTTTTAATCTCCTGGATATGTTTGCATCTGTTTTATGGATTCCATTTGTCTCCTATGTTGGGATTCCATCATATTTCTCAGCTCCTCTATTTTTTTTTATCTGTGTCTGCTTTAGATTAATCATGTCTTGCATTATGGACACAATCTCTGTTTTCATCTGAGAAATTACTTATGATTTCAGTTTTCCAGATCCTCTTTTGTTGCCAGTTCAGGTAGTCCAGTTGGTTGAGTATCAGATTGTTCCATCTCCTTTCCCCTTGGGGTTGCCTTAGGTGATCTGGAAGTCTAGTTTTGAGACTTGTTTACCTGTCTTCTCATTTCAACAGATGCAGCCTGCTGCACCTTTGTCGAGGCAACTTGTTCCTCATCCAGTGGTCTTCAATTCTCAGCAAATCACTGAGAGGCCTGTTTTCTGGTGCTCACCCCTGTGCCAATTCCTGGGTTCAGAATGGTGGCCTTCTGGATCCCTGCATTGCCCTGTTGTCCAGGGCTTCTGGCTGGGGCCTAGGCATACTTGGGATGGAATCTGGTCATGCCTCTGGCTGGGGCCTGCTCCTCTTTGTAGCTGTTGTCTGGGAGGGCCTTTGGCTGGGGGCTATGCACTCCAGTCACTGATGTCTAAGTGGGCTTCTGGCTGGGGTCTGCGCGCACTTACTGATGGTATCTGGGTGAGCCTCTGGCTGTAGCTTGTGTGCCTGTGCATCTCTTCCAGAGGGGCCTTTGGCTGGGCCTGTGGGCCCAAGCTGCTGGGGTTGGGGCAGGGCCCTGCCTAGGACCTGGTGGCAATCATGCTGCTCTGTGCCCCCTGGATTTCTCCGTTTAATATGGTTTATAGCTAGGTGTGGTGGCACACACCTCTAATTCCAGCATTCAGGAGGCTGAGGCAGGAGGACTGCTTCAAGTTCAAGGCCAGCCTGGACTACACAGGGAGACCCTGTCTCTGCAAAAATTCTAACCATTCCTGTAGAAATCAAGGTACAAGAGATACGGGTTTAACAGCAAATACTTAAGCTTTCTAAACTTTAATGTTGGCTAGTAGTCACTTAAACTGCATGTGTGTGTGTTTGTTTTTTGGGTTTTTTTGTATTCAGTCTGTTTTTTTGTATTCGGTCTGAAGTTAAATTCACCCAATAAGCTCTTAAAGTTCTCAATTATAAACATTTTTTGCTTATTACTATTTATTTGGTGAGGGGGGTGCTGAGTATTGAACCCATGGCTTTGTGTATACTACACACACACTCTACCAGCTTCAGCTATACCCTCAGCCTTACCAATATAATATTTTTAAACTCTAAACTGTGTGGCTCTTCTTTTAATAGATTTTAGTTCTGTTAAAATCTTCCCTCTATTTGTGCTCTTTTAAAAAAATTTTAAACTTAGTAATCAACCCAGACGTGGTGGTGTATATCTGTAGTCCTGGCAACTTGAGAGGCAGAAGCAGAAAATCATCTGAGCCCAGGAGTTTGAGACAAGCCCAGGCAACACAGGGAGACCTTACCTCAGAAACACAAAGCAACATACAGATAGACAGATGTGTGTCAGGTGTGTACACGATATAACAGTACATGTATTACTAAGTTATTCTAATGTCCTTGCCTAAGTCATCTTTGAGATGTCTGTCATCTTTGAGTCCCTCTCTCCATCTCTCCCTCTCCTTTCTTTCCCTCTGTCTCCCTCTTCCCCTGCTTTAATAGTGAGGACTATTTTCTTAATAGTGAGGACTATAAGTGAAGGGATAGAAGATTTATATTAACTTTCAAAATGGACCAAGGACAGCCCAGAAAAATGTCTCTCATCCTTCTGTCACTGCCTAAGGACAACAGAAATGTCTTCTCAATTGTTCCCTCATTTCCAGTTTACTTATGGCCAGTGCACTACATCCGAGCTTCTACATCAGCTCATCATCACAGATGTGCTGCTGTCTTTACTCCCTCTTAGTTTTATTTGTCTGCATGTGCTTTTTTGTAGAAATATTCCTAATTGGTAGAATCTTTGAATTTAATGATATTATGGAAAAAGCTCCTATCCTTCCAAACATGTTCAATAAACTGTTTAGGGAGAAACTAGACACCTTACCTGTCATTTTTTAAAAAATAAAAGTTTCATGTGCAATGTGATGTTCGTCTTATTTTATATTCTTTCAACATTTTATGCCCAGTCACATTATATGACCTACACCATTTCACACTTGGCTTAGGCATCTGTTGTCCTATTGCTGCCACACCTTAACTTCAGGTCTTCCAGGAGGAGGAACGGGGGAGGTTAGGGGAGCTAGCATGGAGAGGAAGAAACAGAGAAGAATTAGAAACCAGGCAAGAAGAATCCTTCCCACATAGTTGTCATATTTGTGGCTGACTGTTCTTAAAGCCTTAGTTGGTTATGACAAGGAAGAAACCATCCCCCATCTCCCATGTCTGCAAGTTTGATTTCTTGATTGCTATCTACATAGCTCAAGGTCTTCTGAATATACCATGAAAACAACTATCATATATAATTTATCTTATATAAAAATATAAATAAAGAGCTAAACAAAAGATAGGTATTAAAAAATAGGGAGTTCAATCTTTTGCAAAAGGGGATCAGGAAACGGAGGGAAGGGGAGAAGGGAGGAAGAGGAGGGAAGGGGATGAAAAAATAATTGAAATGCATCCTGTACATGTACCACCTCCCCAGAAGGAGTATGGTCTTTATGTGCTACAAGTATGGACCAACAATAAAAATATAAAAAGAAATATTTTCCCCCAAGTAAGTTTAATAAACTACTTCAATCAGAATGAAGTTTCTCGGTTTTTTTTCTATACTGAATATCTTACATGGTAACTTACTGATATCATATAGGTGATAACTGGGAAAATTCTAAATTTTTTAGTGGATAGGAGTTTCACATGAAAGTATCAACATGAAGGAATCTTTCCAAGTACTAAGTAACACTTTGATAAGATGGTTTGATAAATACCAGTTCTGTTTTTCTTCAGTGAGGACTTTTCAATTCACAATACCCTGCCATGAGCCCTCTATAAAAGTTGGATAATTTGCACCCTGACATTCAGCCTGAATAATAATTTGAGGATGCATTCAAAACTTAATTAAAATAACTAATATTGCTTGTCAATGGTTTCCTGAGAAACTATGACATACTTCCTTTGATTAAAGCTTTCTTTCATATATAAAGAGTTCTTGTTAACAGAAAGATTTTCCGCCATGAGCACATAGAATAGCCCTAGAAACCACAGCCCTGAAATTCCGAAATGCCATAGTGGAGGGGATGCAGAACATAACAATTACACCTGATAACACCCAAGTAAAGAGAAGCCTGTAGCTGGCCCAGTATGGAGTACACTGTCCATTGAGCATGACATGACTAGACAAGAGGGAAATATTGATTTTTAAAAGTTGGCATGTTTGCAGTACATAATGTTAGCATTTACTGCATGGAGCTGGAACGTGTGCACATCATATCTTGATTCTCTCTCCCTCCCCCCATCTCTTCATCTTCTTCTAGTTTGCAAAAGCTCTATCTCCGTTTCCTATTATCTAAATTTTATGCTGTTCTTTGATTTATATATATTCTGGGTTCTCACATAGAAGAAACAATGCAATATTGAAGTCTGTGTGTCTCATTTAGCAAAGTGAGATATGTATTACTTAAGTGCAAAATACACCAGAGATTTTAAAGACTAGTACAGAATGAATAATGTAAAATATCTCATTAAGAATTTTTATATGGAGTACGTTATTTTAGATCTTTTGGATTAATCAAAAAATATAAAGTAATTTTGCCTCTGTACATTTTTAATACGGCTACAAGAAAATTTAAAATTATACATGTGATTTGCATTGTATTAATATTGGACAATATTGCTAAATAAAAAGACAGGATTCAAGTGACACATCTGAGTCTACGATAAATGTTACCAAAGGGAGCAACTTCTTAAAATACATTTATTGAATTTGTTTCAGAAACTCCACTTATGACTTTAATGAGTTATCATTTTACAGAAAATACATACACTATGAGAGTCTGCTGCTTGCGAAAGCCGTAATAACTGGTCTGATTGCTCCAACACTGTGGAACCTAATGACTAAACTCAATGACTGCTGGCAGCAACGCATGGCAATCTTTTTAATCATATCTCAATTAGCTTTAGAAGTTTCTCATTTCAGGGCTCCCAGGGGTCTCATTGCTTGTCTTTTTCACTTGAGATAAACAAAATCATCTGTCTTATATTCATTTCCAATATTTGTTTTTTGTTGTGGTGGTGGTCTTAATAAGCTGCAGTCGCTGATCAGGCTGTCAGCTGCAAACGTCCCTGTTATAAACGTCTTATTCTCCCACACAACTACAGCAATCACTTCTGTGCTGGGGAGTGTGCTGGCCTCCCATTCAGCACGAACTTGTAGGAACACATGGTTATCACTCTGGGAAACTAAAAGACAAAGCAGATCCCATTTCCAGCTTTTACCCCTCAGAGTAGGAAGCTGGACATGCAGCATCTCAGACTTTTCCTCCCTCTATATTTAGAATGCATGAAGGTGTACATCATTTATTCTTTTATTTACTCATTCATCAACCATTTATCATCTATCAATGGAAGGTGCTGGAAATACATAAAGAATATACTATTTGGGATTCAAGTAGTTCATATTTCAAGTCCCCTGTCATTATGCAGAATCCATTTTTTTCTCAAATCCTTAGAATTTTAAAATCAACTTTCAAACAAATGGGAGAGTGGGAGAGGCAGGTTTGCTGTAAAAACATCAAAATTTCCTAATCTGGCTCTTTCTCCATCTGATATCAATCTCTCCTTTACGTGAATATTTCATATCTGTATATAATTCATGCCACATCTATATCCGTGCCTATGTTTACAGTTGATATCCATATTTACATCTATATCTATACTCCAAGTACACACTAATACACATGACTGAAAAAGTAATACTTCAATTATCACTGTTCTTGGTATAAGAAATAAAGTTGGTGAAATTAATATTCCTTGGGATGGATGAATAACCTGTAAAGACCTATTAATAAACATAAAATATAATGATGGGCTTGACAATAAGACAAAGACTGGGCTCACTTCCAGTACTCAGGAGTACTGTTTAACAACCATTCTTACATCCAGAAATCTGATGCTCTGTTCCAGACTCAAAGACTCAGCAGACTCCCACCAGATTCTTCTCATATACATCATTGCTGCGGTGAACAGCAATCCGGCAACACCTCAAAAATTCTCAGAAATTTGTGAAGCAGGGTAGATGTCATGTTTCCAATAGATGTAAGAATTTAGATCCAAAAAAAGTGGTAAAAGCTGACTTGCTCTTTCACTGGTTCCAGGACCACAACTGACTACAGAAAATACTGTCGTTGGGAGGCAAGGCCCCACTCTCTCTCTCCCTAGTACGGGGTTAACACCTCAGAGAGGGAACATCACTACAATCTTCTGCAAACCTTTCCCTCTGGTGTATCCCATGCTCCCTCATGATAAAGGGCACTGACCGCAGAGCCACAGCAGGATCTAAACTATGTTTGCTATTTAACTTTCATTTTTCCTGACCTTTCAAGAAAGAATGCTGTCAACATACTGTCATGGGCTCCTCAAGTTTTACCACAAATTACTCATTCCAGCAAGGGGTGAGGTTCTGTTTTATTGCTTTTAAGGGCCACCTGGATCTAGTAAGTCACTCCCAGGTCGTCAACTTTTTGCTTACAGAAAGCCTGCAGTTAAGGACTCTCAAGTTCTGAGGCTACTGCCTGAAGGCTGCCAAAATAAGAAATAGCTTTTCTCCTCCAGCATCTCCATGTTTACTCCTTTCTCTTGTTGACTATTCAACCTGAAAACCCTTGCATGATATAATTCACTCAGTGTGCTCTGGAAACTAATGAAAACTTTAGACACTTAGGGAGCCTGTTGAAGAATATATCAATCTGAGGAGTCATCAAATGTTTTGTTAAATGGGATCTCATGCAGCCTAGGCCAATTAGTTACAATAAATGGCACAGAGAAGGGAATAGATTCAGGTGAAGACAGCACTGGGTGATTTCTCTGCTGGGGAGGCAGAGGGTTCATCATAAACCCTCTTAGGAATGAATATGAGAAGAATGACACCAAAGACGTGCATTTTTGAAATTTTATGTTGAACATCAAAAAGCAAATGAGAATTTCTGTGTAATTTATTAAGGCCAGATTGTTATTTTTTCTTTCCAGGTTTGTGTGTAAAGCAGCTGGAACATCCCTTAATATATAAACCTGTCTTGATGATCCTAAGGGTGCTGTCCCTTGGACTTATTGAGAATCTGGTATAAGGGAGGACTGTGTATGAGTTTTGAGAAGAAAACCAAAGAGAACAATATGAACTCTGTGTTCAAGATGGTGAGGGAAACCACTAACCAATTCAATTGTTGAAGTGAACATTTCATTAATGCATAGCTCACCTGCAGCAAGATCACATCCATGTAAGGTAGATGAACATGCCTTGCAAAACCAGCACCTAGACCATGAAACAGAATATTACCTATGCTATAAAATGTTCCCCAAAAGATTCAGAAGAAGTGTGCTAATTTCATCAATGGGTTAATCCAATGATGACTTTATAGCTGAATGTGTTGTTAGGAAGTGGGGGCTGACTGGAGGAGGCCCATTATTGGGGCTGTAACATGAAAGGGTGTCTTCTTGGCTCTGCCTCTTTTCTTCCTCTCCCTCCCTCTTCCTCTCCCTCCCCCTGTCTGGCTCTGCTCAAGCAAGAAAGATCAATCAAGAAAGATCAATCTTTCTGCTTCTGGCTATCATGACACACCCTTTCACCATGATTTTTCTGCCTTATAGCCAGCAAAGTATGGACTGAAACCTCTGAAACAATGAGCCGAAATAAATCTTTCCTCCCTCAAATTGTGTACATCAAGTATTTTGTCCCAGCAATGGAAAACAACTAATGCTTTTCCTGATCATCATGGCTCTGACTTCTAGCAGATTTTTTAAACTATATAAATGAAATCATGCATAATTGACTCTTAAATTACATGGTTTCTTGAGTTCACCACTATATTTATGGAATGTATATGTTTTGTTGCATGTAATAAAGTGTTTTTCATTGTCTTTGCAGTACAATATTTACCAAGTGAATATTCCATCACTCACTTTGTTTTGTTCCACTTTGACTATTTTGAATAGTTCTGCCATGAAGTTTCACGTGCATATCTTTGAGGACATATACATACATATTTCTGTTGGTATACATCTGGAAATGGAGATTGAGTCATAAGGTATGGCTGCGTTCAGCATTTAGGTCCTATTGAATAGTTTTGTAGAATGGTTGTACCAATTTCTACTTTGCTATAAATTGAGAACTACTTATCCTTGCTACCTCTTGGTATTAACCATAATGATACACACTTTGAGAGTAAAATAATGCTTTTCTCACTGGAGTCATTCTGATGAGTATACACTGGTACATTTACTGTCATTTCCATGATGACTAATGAGTTTGTGCATTTTTACATAAGTTTATTAATGTTTGCATATTTGAGCTCATGTTATATTATAGAAAGATACGTCAACACAGAACTACCAAAACTAAAACTCTTCCCTAGGTTGAACAAGCACAGATTGTGTCAACTATTGGTCTGAGAATATGTTCTGTCCCACCATGAGACTGCTATGCCCCACCATGTTGGTTCTCCCAGGCCATTCTAAAATCTCAGTGTCTTTCTGAAGCATAGTTCACTTAATTTTCTTCTAGGATACATTATGCTGTGCAGGTAGCTCTGAAAGACTACAGTGGTGGCTCAGTTCGTGAACTTAACTCATTCCGTAATTCTGGGAAGAATGCCACATTCATATTTGTGTGGGGAAGAAGGTCACGGTTGTGTTCATCACCCAAGGCAGAGCTTATGAATGGAAGCAAAATTTTGCCCAACACACTGCACTTTTGTTTGCGAACCGAATTGTTGACAAAAGAAGCATTCATGAATCAAGATATTACTGCATCGCCCCTCTAGTACTGGCAGTTAATGCTGCAAACAAGATATGAGCAGTTCCATACCCTTTCCTTACTATTTCCTATTGTGCTTCTAAGAAATTATTCCTTTTCTTTCATGAACACTTAACACTTAGTTTTACACTAATACCAAACACACTATACTCATTTATTAATTCAGCAGCCATTACCGTAGCCTAATTATGATTCAAACACTTCTCCAGGTATTGATGTTCCAGAAGGGCAAAATGCATGCCTAAATAAGTAAAAAGTTATACAATTTGGAATAATGAATGAAAATAAATCCACAAAATGGATAAAGAGTAATTGCTGCTGGGAATGGGGAGCGATAATTTTCACAGAGCAGTCAAGGAAGTTGCTTTACAAAGATAGGTTTGCGCTAAAATTCAGCTCATTAAAGACAAAACTAAAAATCTATCACCCATGTGTTTAGGGGAACGGGAAGGGTTACAGGGAGAGAGAAGAGCCAGTGAAAATGCCATGCAGAGGGAGACTGTTCCAGCCAGGGTACCCAAGTATGTAGCATCAAGGATCCAAGGAGAAGAGGCTTGGTTAGGGAGGCTAAGAAGCCAGTTAAGAGGTCAAGCTTTGCAAGTCAAGGGAGGGTCTAGACTCTTTCACAGACAGAAGGGGACTTCAGTCAGGAGAGACACATATTCTACAACTTAGTCTGAAAACAAGAGTTGGCAAACTGGGCTGTGTGTGAGTTAGTATGACAAGACTTTATGGGAACACAGCCATCCATATTCCTTATAGATTGTCTATAACTGGTTATATACTGGTACTGCCTTTCATGTTAAACTCAGAGTTTAGTAGATGTGGTGGCGATAATATGACCCAGAAGCCTAAAGGAGTTATTACTTGCCTTTTAAGAAGATATCTTTGGGGCCGGGGATTTAGCTCAGTGGTTTTGCCGCCTGTTGCGCAAGCGCAAGGACCTGAGTTCAATCCCCGGTACCAAAAAAAAAAAAAAAAAAGAAGGAAGAAGATATCTTTGGCTGACCTTTGAAGGGCAGGTGGCAAGAGTAGAAGCTGAAAGGATCCCCTACCTTATGTGATTATTCAGTGGTCCAGGCAGGAGATAATGTGAGCTAGATTGGCACAAATGAGGTGATGAAATGTGGACAGATTTGGGGAAAAGGGTGTAATAAGACCCGTGGAATTCCATGGAATTACCGAGAGAGAGAGAGAATATTCTATAGCCAATGGTCAGTTCACATCTTCTACAATTTCTGAATAGAGTCCATATTTGAAAGGTTTCATCTTTCTATGGTAAGAGCAGTATATTTTAGTAGGAAATATTATTACTATTATTTTCAGGGTCACACATCTCTGATTACAGTCATTGACTTAGATGCTCCACAAAATAAATATCAGGAAGTAAAAGACTCGCCTTCTCCTTTTAGCGCTGTCAGTAAAAAACTTTGTCCTCAGACTGTTCCCAACATTCAATTAAGCATAAAACAATGCAAAAAATCGGTATTATCTAAACAAAATCATCACCATATGAGCTCAGTTTCATTTTGCACATGAGACTTTTCTCTGAGGTTTTTTTGGAAAAAAAAGATATTTCAGGGAGTAAGTCCATGTTTGGATCCATTACACTGAATACATTAATGAAGAAACAATGAAACCATAGTTTTTGAACGTGAAAAAGACTGAACTCTAGTCCTGTGGGAGTGTTGTCCATGCATTGGAAGAGTGTGACTCTTGATGAATGCAAAGAAGGAGCCCAGTGCAGGGGGGATAATTATGGGCGGGAAATGACTGGGTGCTCACAGAAGAAAGACAGGCTGAAGCAGGCATTCCACTTGGCCCTCTTCAAAAAGGTGCAAGGATCGAGAAGAGCGGACTACTCCCAAGGACTGAAAACAGATTTAGAGAAAGGAAAGGGAAGGGAAGGGAAGGGAAGAAACAAAGAAAAGAGAGATGTTACAGATTTGCCAAACCTTGTGACCTTAGAAGGGTGATGGAATTCTCTCTTTGACATACCTTGAGAAATGGAAACCAGGACTTCAAATTAGTTTTTATAAACTCCTCCTTTGTAATATGTGGACAAGGTCAACATGTTTCAAAATTATTTGGGTGAACGTTTTCCCATCTGGTTTGGGTTAGGGAGGGTTTTGGCCAGGGAGTTTAAAACAAGGTGGAAATTTGAAGCCAATTTTACGGGTGTGAACTGAAACTGACAAAGAGCTATTCCAAACACTCCCGGAGGAAAGGGGGAAGACAAGACCTCCAGAGGGTTGGACATGATTGTGTGGACATCAATATGTCAGAGCGTGGTCCACGCAGGAATTAGAGAGCTCAAAGTGTGCCACTAAAAAGGAAAACACATAGCCTCCATATGTACATGTATTTGTTCAAACAAAACAAAAATGCCTAGAAAGGAAAATGTCTTGAATATGCTTGCAAGTGCCTCTACTGCTCTCCATGAAGTAAACGGTAGCTCTGACTGTGGAAAATCAAATAGGGTAGACTTCAACTATAAGCACGGTACAACCACGAAATTTTCAAGGGAATAAAAAGATAGCATTTTAATTAATGCAGGGTGTTTTAAAATTCTTTGTTTTCTAATGGCCAAAAGGATTGTTAATTTGCTGGATTATCTAAACAGATGAAGCAAAGTGAAGGTATTTTTGTCACTAATGAAGAAAAGACTTTTGAGTATATATTTTATTATTATATTAAATTGTTTCATGAATATTTAATTTTAAAAAATTGATTAAACACATCATAGAAGCTTTGTTGACAAATGAATAAGAACAAGGAGGAAACAAAGCACAATGACTTCATGACTCTAATAACCACTTGCCATGCATAAAAGCATGGCATAAGCATGGAGATAGAAACTGTAAACTGCAGAAAGGTAGAGACAGCAAATCCACACCAGGAGGGAAGCCCTCTGAGAAAGATGCTGTGTGTATCTTCATTTCTGTGGAGTGACATTTTTTTATTCTCTTTCATTTCAAACTTCATAATTAGATTTAGTAGATGAGAAAAGGTCTGAGATGCATTCTTGAGTTTTCTTGTCAATTTCTCCCCTTTAATTCGGCTTTGAAGTGAAAGAAGATTTCATGCTGTGTGGCTGGCTGGTTATCATGGCCTTTGACAAGTCTTTCTAAGGCCTTATAATAACAGTGAACTCAAAAACTACTAAGCGTATCAGATACAGATTACGCATTGTCTTTGTGACTCTTAAAAATAGTTAAAAAAAAACCACTTTATGGTCTTCTACCCAAGAATATTTATTAGCTGCATTTGAACTCACAAAGATTATTAGATACAAGTTTGTTTTCTTTAACATTTCACATTCTGATTCTACTCTTTGAGGTAGTTCCATACTTTTAGAGTCAATTGAAAGTGACTAAAATAAATTTAAGAAAAACAGTTAATCATTAAAGGATGTAGGACTCAGCATTGAACTCTAAAGGCTACATCACTGCTGATTAAATCTTGCCTTTGAGTGCACAAAAGTCATTTTTTTAAAACTTAGGTGTCATGGAGATACAATTTGTTTTATTCTCAATGGTACCTTAAATTCATGAGTGCAGGGAGAACAAACTTTTTGGAGAAGGGAATAAAACCGTTCTTACTTATGCAAATGTTAACATTTTTAAGGGATGGATTTTCATCCTACTGCTACGAAATCAAGATGAACTGCACATCAATGAACAATTGCACCTTTAAAGGAATACACCAAGGACATACAATTTGGTGTAAATAAATCCCAGCAAGTGCTCCTAAAATATAGCAGAATATATCAGGGAAACAAGATATAACAGAGCAGTAGAAAAAAGATGTATTCAATCTTTATTTCTTATATTATCTTTAAATCTGGTCATTAATCATTAGAGAGCTATATCCTAAATTGAAGTCAGATGATAACAGAAATTGATGTCTTTGAGATCATGGTAGCAGTATAATTTCTCAGTTGAACTAGAAATTTTATTTAGAAGCTCCTCTTTAAAATGAAAGTACAAGCTCCCTTGTTCTTTTTTTTTCTATCTGTGATAGACTCTCATGAGGAAATGTAAGACATGAACGACTAAGCAGCCTAATCACGATTTGTTGAATTCAGGAACAAAAATGATCAATGATACTGCAAGCAAATTCAGAAGAACACAACTCTGTGTTTCAATTTTATATGAATGATGAATCAAAAAGAACATTGGTGACACACACATCCTAAAAGCTATGTATCTTCATGCTGAAAGTGCAAATCTGGGCCATAAGCCACAATTTACAGTAAGCAACTGCTGTTCCAACTTCAAAACATTAAGTTGAGACATTTGCAGTCAACATGACCAGTACCAATGCTAACAGTCCATGAGAATAAATAATTTTACTTTTTAGTGGGAAAAAACCCTTCAACTAAATAAGCTAAGATCTCAATATGGGTCAATGTATATTTTAAAAAATTTATTACAGAAAAAAGATACATTACCATGAATCCCTTCAAAATATGCCCACACATTTTGACCACACCTATTTCATTGTTCTTATCACTTTCTGAAAGTTCTGCAAATTTTCTATGAATTTGTTTAGTCCTGTTGTTATAGTTGCCTGGATGTCCTGAACCAATTCAAAACATTTATCTTTCACGATCATTTTGATTTTGGGGAAGAGCCAGAAGTCTCACAGTGCCAGATCTGGCGAATAAGGTTGGTGAGAATTCACCATGTATTTTTACAATCCTGCCTTCCCATTGGATGGCACTCAGCAGGAGCATTCACCAAATTTTTGATCACACTTCATAAAGACACAAAAGAAGGCTTCTAGAGCTGCTTCAGAAAGTGCCAAGAACAATGGGATAAATGTGTTAGAAGTAAGGGGCAGGATTTTGATGGACATTAAAGCCAATGTGTTTTTTTTAATATAATAAATTTCATTCGATTCTCAGTACCAAAAAAAAAAAAGAAAGAAAAAAGTTAATATAATAAATTTTAAAAATTTAAGTGATTTACCATATTTTGATCACCCCTTATAATTTTTTTTTTTTTTTGGTACCAGGGATCGAACTCGGGTCCTTGTGCTTGCACAGCAGGCGGCAAAACCACTGAGCTAAATCCCGCCCCTACCCCTTATAATCTTAAAAATTTCTTTTTAATTTTCAAGATGATATCTTGAGCCCTAAAAATCACAAGGGTTTCATCTACAAGATTTAAACATAAATTTGTATCCTTTGACCACCTAGTGATATCTATTTTTAACCACAGAGAAATTGATCTGAGTTACCAAACAATTCAAAGAAATCTGCATTATGAACCCATAAGACTAGATTGCTAAAATGTTTAGAATTCAGTGTAAACTTTTCTTGCTTCTTCTTTCTTTCTTATTCACCAGTCCTCTGTCCTATGGGTATATCACTATCCTGTCCACCAACACTAGAAAAAGGTACAATGTGATAAAAAAAAAAAAAAAGACAGAAAATAGCACCTTTATGTGGAGTGGCTTTCATTGATTACCGGCTATAGAAGGCATGCAGAAGTGGATAAGGAAGCATACTATAACACCAATATTCCTATACTGGACTTTATGTAGGTCACAAATCCTACTGTAGCTTGGCTGAATCCTTTGCGTCTGGGTCTCAGCAAGCTGCAGTTATCTGAAAACTCAAATGGGAAGGACTGGCTGCAGAGCTCACTCCCATGGTTGTTGCATTGTTTGGCTACTGTTTCCCTGTCACCAGCGGTTGGTGGGAAGCCTCTTTGTACTTCACCAGGCGCCCACTGTAGAGCATCCCTACATGGCAGCTGTCCCTTTCAGCAGGTGAGCGGGGCAGCAAGGGACAGAGGGCTGGGAAGATGGAAGTCACAGTCTTTTTAATTAATCTGAAATCACACCCTGTTACTTTTGCAGTGTACTTCCTTAGTACAAGGCCTGGCCATCCGTAAACTGAGGATATAATACAGGGGTGTGAACACCAAGGTACAGGGACAATTAGAACCTCGTCAGCAACTGGTTCCTATAGCAAAGGGCAACACCAAAACATACAAAACACAAGTAATAGGTTTGGGGTGTTCAGGGGAGGAGCCTGGTATTTTGCAAATATATTACTGTTTCATTATCAGTAAAACTGATGGCAACATCAGCTCTTCACACCACAAAGAATTGTTCCTAGGTAAAAGATACAAGTGATTTTTCCAAAGTGAAGCACTTTTCCATTATGTAAGCAATACCCAAGAGTACAGGTGTTGCCAAATGCAAATGGATGTCATGGGTTGAACATGACCTCCTGAAGTGTATGCTGGAGTGCTTGCTTCAAGCAGCTGTGAGTGCAACGTCACTGGCAAATAAGGTCTTTGAAGGTGCAGTTGAGATGAGGTGTGGGGGCCTAGGGAACAGCTGATCCAACAGGATAAGTCCTGATAAGAAGAGAAGACACCATGATACACAGGAAGCCGCCCATGGGATGATGGAGGGAGGGACCGAAATGAGGCAGACACAACCCCAGGGACACAAGGACACAGCTACCAAGCAGGCGATACCGAAAGGAAGAGAAGAAAACATGGGACATATCTGCCCCTAGCACCTTCAGAACGATCCTGCCCTGCTAATGCCTTCATTTCCCACTTACAGCCTCTAAAACCGTGAAAGGATGCATTTCCATTATTTCAAGCAACCCAGTTTATGAGGCTTTGTTATGGCAGCCTAGGAAATGAATACAGAGTATTTGTCAGAATACAGAAAATAATGATATGCTTGATACGTCTTCTTAAATAAAAATTATTTCAAATAAAACACTCTACAACAGCTTTACGGTGAATGTTACTTAATGGGTAACGAAATTGAGTTTAGTAGCAAAAGACCAAAGGACTAAATATACCGGCTTATTCCTTTCAATAAAAATTCAATTAAAATAATCAAAAACTAAAGTAAAATTTGAAGTTATCACACTATTTATATATGTTTTGATGCTGGTTTTGGTGTTTAGCTACCTAATAAAGCGCTCAGTAGAACATAATACTGTATATACAGCCTCAATATAAATATGTAAAATAGGAAAACAGAAAAAAACACTCAGGAACAATTAGCAAAATGCAAAAAAGTTGTATCTGCATAGAGCCTAGAGTGATATTTTCTCTTTATCTTTGTACTTCCTTTTGCGTGTTTGTTAGGCAAGCAATAATTACTATTTGTTGAAGTTTTTACATTTAGGTGAAGCTAGATTTAGTACTTTGTATGTTCTATACATGTCACAAATTCCAAAACACTGAATAATGATAAGAGAATTATCTTAAATAACAAAGAATTTGAAAATGTATTTAGAATCTACCAAGATAAACACATATCCTAATACATATTTTTGTACCCTTTCTACTGGTTTTCTGACCACATGTTCAAAAACACTAAGTATCGAAAGATCATGTCACGTGATGTCATGATCAATATTGTTAGACCTAAGGGAACACATACACATTTGTAGACTGAGTTACCTAAAGCTGATTATGTCTGAAGACAACAGAGACTTGAGTCTTTGAAGACTAAGAGATGAGTTTTCCGTTCATAGTATCAAAAAATAAAAACCACAGATAATAATATTTTGGCCTTTAGAGAAGTAAACAGGTGTATCTTTTTGAAACAGAGCTGTCTTGCTAAGTACACAGGGAGACTTTCATCCGAATACTTCCAGCTGTGTTAAGACCATCTGTTCATCTTTTTTAATTTTAATTAGTGCTAGAGACTTCCTTTATTTCATTAATCTCATCTGTAGATTCTTATTTGCATTTTGGCCCCTTCCTGGATAGAAAAGAAGGAGGTCTGCACAAATTAGAAATTCTAGTATTTCATTCCTTCTCATTTTACTTTAATCAGCTATTCTGAAAGTAAATAAAGTTATGGCTTTTAATAATAATAGCAGTTTTCCATAAACTGCACTAAAGCAGCATCATGTTATAAAAGCAATTCCTGAAATTATTCAGCATATGTTTAACATGATGAGATTTTTATCCACAAATATTCATTCCACATGACTTTTCCCCTCTTCTTTTAAAAACTCAGTGGCCAAGGTTACCCAGTGGGAATTCATTTTCATAATATTGTAATCACATTCAAGGGCTTTCAGACATACTTTATTTCTACACTTATATATTTATTTATTTTCACAAACTATTTACACTTAAGTCAGAAATATTTTTTTTCAAATTAGCTGTTTGGATAAATTAAGTAAGTGTGCTTTCAATATGAAGGTAAACTAGAGCTTTTATATGTACCTAAACTAAAATATTAGTGTTGCATTGTCTACATTAGAACTGATTTACCTGGCCTTATACTAAACTATACCATTTCAGTGCCTCTCAAATTTTAACGACTGCATGTATCACACTTGGAAACATTTCTTGGATTTTGATTGGGTGATCTCAGATCATACATTTTTTAATAATGCTTAAGATTCTGTATTTCCAATCCTCTCCCAAATTCTGGTAGTGCTGCTGCCTTGGAATATTGTGTTCAGAAACAAAACTGGCTTATATAAAATATCATCAACACCTTAACACCATGAAATTAAACGAAACAGCTCATTTTATTTAAAACTTGGCAATTAATATCATTAAACTATAAGTTATTCTTAAATGAAGTACAGAAACTCTCTCACTTCTTGCTTCCTAGTTATAACATGGAATCATACAACTGGACAGAAAAATTCATATTAAAAATTCATCAAGAAATGCATGCATTGAGTTTTTTAACTGCTATTTTCATACTAAAATACAACATACGAAGGAACAAATGCATAATGATATAATTTCTATTCAAACATATATATGTTTGTTATCTTTTTGTTGCTGAAATTGCTATGTACGTTTACTCTTTATTCTTGATTAGTCTTGCCAGTGATGTGACTATTGTATTGAAATTTTTTAAAAAACAGATCTTTCGCTATCATAGACTCTACATTTGCTATTTTCAGTTATTTAATTCTGCTTTTATCTTTATTTCCTTTCTTCTATGTTTATTTTGCCCCCTAACTTCTATTTATTTATTTTTTTTTTTGGTACTGGGGATTGAACTTGGGACCTTTCGCTTGTGTGGCAGGTGGTAGAACCACTGAGCTAAATCCCCAGCCCTTGCCCCCTAACTTCTAGAGTTGAGTTCTTAGCTCACTTACTCTGCGCTAACTGCATTTATACTGAATCCCATATTTTGGATAAATCATGTTTTTATATCTCCATTTTTTAAAAGTTGACGTTTTTGTTTTGATTTGCTTTTAAAAAGCCATCTATTTAAATCATTTTAATCCTTAATCGCAATAAATGTAAATGTATTATACACCTAAAATGTACCAATAAAAGAATTTAAGGGGAAAAAAAGCTAGCATCTAGACACATGTTTTAAATTTCTAAGATGCTTTAAAAACAAACCAATACACAAATAGATAAGATATTGGCTATTTTTTAAAGTCACTATGCAGTTTAACTGTATTATGATCAAATAATTAATCCAGTGTATTTTTTACACATAGGAATTTTAAAAAATTATTGACATACAGGCAATTTTTGTAAATGTCCTCTCATCTGAACTATATGAGTAATTCTGTCCTAATACTTCAGCAAACATAAATGAAATTTTACACTTTTTCTCAGAAAATATAAATTGAGTAATCATAAGTGGAAGAGAAAGGCCAATCAGAATAAACATACTGTATTAGAATCACTGGCTGAGAATGTACTTTCTATGTAGGACCCAAACAAGGGAACGTTATCATGCCACATTTTCCTTTATTATTCAAGGTGTACATATAAGAAAAGAAAGAGAAACCCAAAGAGCAAATCCATTGTTGTGTTAAATTACTATTACTTAATAAACTACTCAAAGCCAAAATACAAAATTGATATTGAAAGGGACACTGAAAGTTACAGTAAAGGAATAATAAGATAATCAAGTGGAATTGCTCTGAGATTGTTCAACACACAACAACTGGAGAGCCATAAAAAAGAAAGAAAGAAAAATTAGGTGGAAAGACAGTATTTCATCATACTGTAATGCTATCCTACATCTCTTTAGGTACATTTAGGTGCAGCGAGGTTTTACATGTCCTGAAGAAATCACATGCAGACACTAAAGGTCAGTTCTATTCTACACAAGATCTTGAAATAATTTATTTATGGTTTTGGTGTCATTTCTGCCTTTAGATGTATCATTCATTTCTTTCACCTGAATTTGGAAGGCTTTTTTTCCCTATCTCTGGCTTATCACCTGTAATCCTTCTGTCTTCTTGATGTGGCTGCATTGTATTAATATGTAATAGATTCAAGCACACTGCCATTTGATGGTAATTTCAGTAACAATACAAAGAACATAAAAAGGTAAAATAACGAACAAGTTATGGACAGAAATGATTATAGTCTCTTAATGAGTAATTTTCTCTGATATTGAGGTGGCTATTTATATTGTTTGTCTTTAAGTGTAATTACAGGTCATATATTTGCCTATATGCGAGAGTATAGTTTAACCACAATAATCATGTTAATGCATTTTAGGAAAATAAGTTATGCACTTACAATATGAAAATTAGAGACTATTATTTAATAAGATTATGATGATTCTAACTCTTTAGAATGTTCTTCAGCATAAATTCTATAAGTTTTCTCATGTTGATAATCTACCTTCCTTTGGGAAACTTTAAATATGGAATTAATTTGCACAAGGCAAAAATCCTAAGGAACAATCAATGTTTATGAAAAAATGATAAAATAATTTAGAATGAAAATTTATAGGAGGCAGTGACAGATGAGGATCCAAGTAGACAGGGGAGCTGGGCATTCCTCCTGGAATATTTGTTTTTCCTTTCTAGCACTAGCAGTGCTGTTCTCTACGTAATCTCAAAGGCCATACCCACCTAATTCACTAGAAAACAACTGTGATATCTTGGAGAAATTTACATACAAATTTGGCAGAAGAAGCATGTCAACTTCATGAATTAAATCCCCCAAGACTGTGTTCTCTACCATGTTCCTCTTGTACTCTTTTGTTTTCTTGGGCTGTTATCTTTCAAATTACAGATATACGTATTTCCTTTAATAGGAACCTGTGTGGATTTTGCAAAAAATATTATTCATGCACTTACTATTTTCCAAGTGTATTAAAATATTTTTTTCTTTAAATGGGTCAATTTTTAACTAGTACTTCAAAAATGCTCACACAATTCAAAATACAAATTCAAGAAAAGAAGCCTCAAAACAAAAAGCCGTGTGCTCTTTTTAGTTTCTGAGAATATTCTATCCAAGGGTATAAATTTTTTCACTCAAAAAGCAATTGAAAACATTTATACTCAAAGGTAATTTACAAGCAAAGGGAAGCCAGCTATGTAAACCCTGCATAATTGATGGATCTTATTTATATAGCCTTTCTGAGTGTGCTTTCAATTATGTTTGTTCACAGTCCTGAACTCTTATTTTTAATATTTTGTTAATAATTTCAAAAATATGCTGGCACTTCCCAATGGAAATCTGGTTTTTAACCAGTCAAGTGTAAACTACTTGAATGTTTTTTGTGTTAATTAAGTAAAATATCCACATCCAAAATACGCCTGATGCTGGAAGACACTTCAGCAACGCTATTCACCTTTAACACTTAACTCTTGAGTCAACTAAAAAATCACTTTGCTAATACATGGTGTATTTGTCCCAAAGAAGATGAAATACCTGAGAACCTAAATTTGTTTCTGAGTTTCCTGTTTTGATTTTAGGGTAAATTATGCTCAGCTGCACAAACAAAGTAATTGACAACAGAATTTCAGTAGAAAGAAGGAATGTTTTCAGAATTATGAAAAACCTCTCAAGAGGGAAATGTCTAATATCCATAGAAGAAGTGCATATTCAATAGTCATGGAGCTAAATAAACTTCAATATAAAAATGTCATTTTCTAAGAGTAATAGTGCCTAATTGTACTTTAAAAGCAAGAAAATATGAAAGGTTATTACCAAGAGTGTGTTAGCCAGATGTTCTCAGTCTCTGTGTGCAAGAAATGCCTGTGAGTTAGAAGACAGATCAGCCACACACAGAAGGTTATTAGGTCTTAGGAAGGCTATGATGTGAGGATGCGAAACATATTTTAAAGAGTAATTAAATTTCATCATCTATTCAAGAAACCAGTTGGAAGGAAGGTGGATGTATGTGTGTGTGCGCATGCGTGTGCCTTATATCCTTTCTTTCTTATATTATGGAGTACTTGCTTTAGTAATAAAATAAATAATAGATAAAATAGCAATGAAAATGATCCCCTTGATTATAAAATAACATCCATAGTTCATCTCAATATTTAATTTAGTTGTACATTGAAAACTAATGGCAAGATATCTGTGAACACATTGTGTATAAGGACATATGCTTGACTCAGAAAGTGTGAGCTCATACTCTGGCCTTTCTTCTTACAACTGTGTAGCTTACTTAACTTTGAAGAAGTGTCCTGAAGATTAACAAGTATAAATGTAAGAAACGAACCCACCATAATGTCAACATTTCAGTAGACACTGAAATGGTGGTCTGGTTCAGCATGAGGATACCTGAATTCATATCAAATATTATTCATCGTCCTGAAGATTGTAGCAAAACTGCATGCCTTAGAATGTTTGCAAAGGTATGACAAATAGAATTTGAGAAAAGAAATTCATATGCACACAGTGAATGTGACATTCATAAAAAGGAATCATTTAATATTACTTAACAATAGTAGCAACAAAATCTTCAATAAGTGAGTATCAGAGAATAATAAGAAATCCTCAAGGACAGATAAAAACTCCAAAGCTATCGCTGCTAGAAATCCCTAAAGGGTAACACAAGAAAATTTAATAAATGAAATACAATGTCATTTGAGACATGTGGAATATTTGGTGTCTTTCCTGAGGGGCAGAAATAAAGCAAATGCAATTCTTATCCAGCAGATAATTGCCAGAAAGCATCTCTAAAACAATCCTGGGATAAAAAGATATGTGGGTATATTGAAATATTAGAATACTAAAACTAAACAAAACAAAAATATGACATACACATGCCTGTTAAGCACTGTGTTCAAAATAGAAGAAATTTAATGTACACACAGAGAAGTGTCCATACACTTTAATTAAGGGAAATCATGAAAATTTAAGACTTGTTCATGAAATGCGCTTAGGAGAGTTTCACCCAAACATTCAAAATAATTATCATATCTTCTGCTAAATGAATGATATAAAAGTTGCTTAATGTTCATTTTAAAACATGATTTATTAGCAATATTTCTGTCTAATGCTAAAATAGGCTAGCAAATGTCAAGACTAACAGAAATTGGACCTTGGCCATATCATATACTGCTTCCAAAAACACCTGTGTCTTTTTTTGTATTCTATACATTATTTCTAGTTGATGATTTAATTCTGCTACAAAGCTCTAATTGTCTTGTTAGAATTCTGCCTCAGGCTACAAGATCAGGGCTGCCAAAACACGTTGGGAGATTCCAACTGTAATATGCACTTCTTTATACTGGATCACAAAGAATAAAAAGAGTGTCACTTAATAAAATATAATCTGTAAGTGTAGCACAATACTACTGCATATTTTGAAATGCTGGACCGACCTAAAAATACAAATAAAAGTACAAATCAAAGAAGGGCAATTATTGTAGGATGCTAGATTCGCTTCCTTCCTTGGTACAGGTATGTCAACTTCAGGTACACCTCTCCTGCTTACAACCAGCTGGATGTGCAATCCGGAGATTGCATTGGCAGGGGACAGGTTAGTCTACTTCAGTTCTCAGGAGGGAGAAGCACTGTTTTAGATTTGTCATCATCTGAGATGTGTAGGCTCTAACCAGCCCTTTCCATTTGAAACAAAATCTTCCCAAGTGGATCTCCTGCTAAATTAAAAAACATTCAAAAATGAGTTTTAAAATAAATATTATCAGCTAATACTATCAAAATGATGGATGTCCATTTTTTAAGTTAAAAAAATGTAGGTGAGCATAAAGAAGAAAAATACAATTATTTGCAATACCACCAAGAGAATGTCAGGAGGAAATAGACAGGTTCTCTTTTATATCTCCTGCTCGTATCATCCCTACTCTCCAGGCAGAACTCAGAGCCTGCCCAGAAAGGACCCAGTAAACCACAATGAGTCACTCCCCCCATGTGCACTCTTAAGAAACATTGTTTATATTTTACATTAAACACTGTATCCTTGTCTGCTACCACATTTGTCTCTGACTACAAGCTCCCCAAGAGCAAGAGCTGCATTTTCCCCCCTTTAAATACTGAAATCTAATTAGAATAACTGCTAAACACCATGTCCTCAATTGTTTAGTGATTGGAGGGATGAATAGATGGGCATGAGTTCTCTAAACATAGCAGGTAATTCAAATCTTCCATTCACAAATCTTATTTCCTACAGGACACTTGGAAATGACTAAAAAGCTCCACACATCTGAATAAAGCTTATGTTCTTATTTGAATGAATTGGCTTGTGATAACAGTGATAAAGTGAAACTGTGGAGAATGTGTCATGATTTATGCCTAGTTCTGTCTTGTAGTAAATCCCAAACTCAATATTTTGTTAAACTTATTACATCCAAATAATCAGGAAATATCTTGATGAAGGGTAGCATGAAAATTGTGTAAATATCTTTGTATAATTATAGGAGAAGCTCTTTCAGCTGAAGTGACTGGATATGAACTGGCAAAAAGGTTATCTAAATCTAGCAAATTAAAAATGTAATCATTATGTATACCTAAAATGTACCAATAAACTTTATCAATTAAAAAAAAGCATGAGTACAGTGGTACCTGGGTTTACAAACTTAATTCTTTCCACGATTCTGGTCACAAACTTAATCAACTTGAACGGTGAAGTTCAATGCTGATCCTTTGGGGAAATTTGACTCAGTTCGGAACTAATGTGGTTTGTGACCAGAATCAGGGAAGAAATTAAGTTTGTGAACCGAGGCACCACTCTATTAATTTCATAATCATTTTATGTAGAAAGAAGCTTTTAATTTTTAAAGTGTATGTCTAATAATTTCAATTTGGAATGGTCTTTCTTGTACAACAGACAATTCTACATGACTTCCAATTTGGTGAATTAAAGGTAACTGAAATTAAATTCATGTGCATAATCAGAATAGATCTCTTTTAACGCCTAGTAAAAAACTTTGACAGCTAACAGGAATTTGTTTGTTTTCAATTCGTGTTTATTGAGTCTTCCCAAATCATTTGGTTTAGTTATCATGGAAACAAAGACCTATCTTTTTTTAATGTATACATATCATTGGTTTACAAAACAATTATATTACATAATACAGGAAAATTACAACTAATATAAAATTATTTGAGATTATTATTATTAATATTATTAGGAAGGATGGAAAGAACTAGTGGGACTCAGGGCATTGGGAGGAGCAGCTCATCGCGGTCAGGATTTGGGGTGTCACAGACACTGGTGAATTTGACTCACCCAGGGCGTGGGTAGATCTCATTAAGTGGAGATGAGTTGAGTAATACTACACTCAGTTCTCACCCTCAACATCCACTTATTCCCTGAATCACTGTTTAATCCCACCCTGGCTCACCTATCTGGCAAATCTCACACCTTCCTTTCCTCTCATGCCACTTGCCTTGAATCTAGCCCAGTGCCTCTGCAGTCTCCTGTGTTGAAAGACCAATTTTTTTACTCCCACCTTTCACAAGCCAGTATTATACTTGTAAAATATAATGAAATTATAATAGCAAAAAACAGATAAAATACAAATGCATTTTAAATTGTGGGTTAGACAGACAAAACATTACTGTCAGGCTGGGGATTTAGTTCAGTGGCACCATACCTGCCTCTCAAGCGCAAGGTCCTGAGTTCGATCCCCAGTACAAAAAAAAAAAATTACTCTGTCAAACTGCTATAGAAGTTTCTAAATATTTCTTCTCAATTTCTGTTCTTATCTCCACCTGGATGAGGAAGGTATTGCAGAATAACACTGGTGTGTGGACCATACTTTAGCAGCAGTTACCTAGACCACCCCGATAGATTGCTTGTCCTCACATTTGCATGGACAAGAACATCTTGAAAGCCAGAAATACAAAAAGAACACTAGTAACATTTAAAGAGAAAATTGAGTATTTTCTTTAACTGCATAAATCTATTTAGAACTAAGAACTCCATGAGTAAAATCAAGGATTATGGCTATGTGTGATTCTGTGCTATATTTTGAGACTGTTTTTAAAATACTACTATTTTGAGAGATAATAATGTTAACATACAAATATATTAAAATATTTTTAAGAAAGGCTAGTGAGAGAAAATTAAAGTAATCTTTGCTGCTATCATTCAGCATCTTCTCCTGAATTACTTGATCCTCCTTAGCTAGCTTTTATCTTGGCTCAAAAAGAAACCATGCAGAACAAATTATTTTCTTTATTTTTGGTTTATTTTCCATAGATGTTTCAAATGTATGCATAAAGATATACCCAAATCCTGAAAGAATCTAGATACTCCCATGTGTGCCCCTAAAAAGGGAGGCTTGAACTGATTTTAATTTAATCAGAAAGGCACAAGGGAGTATTTGTAACATGAAAAAAAATAAATATGGGAAATGTTGGGCTCAAGCTCAAAGAATCAAGGATAACTTTTTTCTTTCAAAAACAAATTCTCTAAATTATTGGCTAATTAAACATTGTTTGTTGATCATTCATGGGTAACTACTAAACTTAGTGTAATGTTTAAACCGTGCTCTATGATTATAAAACTAGCTCCCAGATAAGACCCAAATACTTTCGTCCTGAACTAAATAAAATCCTATAATCATGGTTTTAACAGCATCTGTCTGACATTACACAATTGGCTGCTAAAAATGGAGATTTTCTTTTCATCTGTTCCATAAAATCATAGACCAAGGGACATATCTTCAAAATACCACTCCTCCCTCAAATATCAAGTCATCAAGTAGTTCTAAGAGTGCTATAGTGTTTCCCATTTTTAACCTGTCATAAGTTTAGCAATCTTTACAACTTCCTCATTTGCCATTACAAGATAAAAAAAAACACACTAGATTCCTTTTAAGTTATCTGTCTTTCCAGAATACATTTTGACCATTATAGTATATAGTACACAGTAATCCACTCTCTTGTTTATTACTGTTGATTCTTCACAAAATATTGTGTTTCTTTTCAGTACCAGGGATTGAACTGAGGACTTTGCACTTGCTGGGCAGGCGCAGCACCACTGAGCTACATCCCTGGACCAAAATATTGTTTCTATATAGACATGTCCCTCGTATATGTATATTTCATAAGCTTTGCTTGCAAGGCAGAGTATCAATGTTCTTGATCATGGCTTACTGTTGGTGGATTTCTTAAAATATTCCTTCTTTCTCATGTGATTTATAACATTAGGATTGTTTATCTACTCATTGTAAGAGCAAATTGTTGTGTTTTTTCTTTTGACTTTTATTACTACATGTTTGCAGTACATAATGGTTCCATTCACCTTGGGAGATTGGTACACACAACACATTTCAATTCCCTTCTTACCCCCGCTCCCTTCATCTCCTTTTATTTTTCCAGCATCAGATTTGTTTATTATCTTATAAGACCTTATACATTTAACTATTATTACAGATAGAAAACCAGACTAATAGGCCAAAGAATATATAAAACTTGTAAGACAATTGAACTAAGTTAAGGTACACTTTTAGATATATTGTTCATGTTGCATTACAATAAGGGGCACCTATTTTTCTCCTTATTCTTCTTTTTCCTATTAGCTCTCTTTTATTTGTGTGTGTGTGTGGGGGGGAGTTAGGTTTTTCATATAAGAGAAACCATGCAATATTTAGGGTTGTTGAGTTACCCGAGTTACTTCACTTAACATTGTGGTCTCAAGATGCACCCCTTTTCCTATAAATGACTCAAGGTTATCCTTTTTATGGTAGAGTAGTACTCCATTGTGTATAAATATCACATTTTATCCATTCATCTGGTGATGGGCATATAGACTGTTTCTAAGACCTAACTGTTATGAGAATCACTGAGAGAGAAATAGGGCAAACAATTCCTTTCACATTAGCATCCAAAAAACTGAAATA
>NW_004624879.1:432465-526690 GCF_000247695.1 Heterocephalus glaber | reverse complement strand
TTCTTCCTACCCAGGAGCAAGGGATGTCTTTCAATTTTCTGATACCCTCCTCAATCTCTCTTTTCAGAGTGCTACAGTTTTCAGAGTAGAGGTTTTTGATTTTTTACATTAGGTTCATTCCCAGGTATTTCATTTTCTTGGATGCTATTGTGAAGGGAGTTGTTTCTCCAGTTCCTCTTTCAGTGAGTCTGTTGTTGAACATTCTCTTATGAGCAGCCTAGAATCAGATCTAGCATATTGAATTCTTTTCTGTAGACCCACTTATACTCAAGGGTTCTGCAACGTTATATTTATACATTCATAACATTATAATCATTTTTGTTGATTTTAAATATTTTGAAATTGACTTAAAAAATACTGGGTGTTTAATCAATGATATAGAATGGCACATAAATTTTATAAACCATGAAAATTAAATCTTTCACCAAATATCTGTGCCAGGTACTGCTCCAAAAAATGAATTTAACATCAAAAACAGATGAAGTACTAAGATTTTCTTGACACTAGAGAGAGGAATATATTCAAATTAGAAATATGTATAGAGTATTCAGTGGGACAATGGTAAATGCTATGGTTGAAAATAAAGGAGGGTTGGGCCGGGGATTTAGCCCAGTGGTTCCATGGCCTGCCTCGCAAGCGCAAGGACCCCAGTTCGATCCCTGGTACCAAAACAAAAAAAATAAAAGAAAGGAGGGTAGACCAACAAGGACAATGCAAGGTGCACAGCTATTTTGTATAGGGAGGTAAAACAACTGCTCTCAGAGGCAAAACATACAGGAAGCAAAGGGACAACCAAGCATCAGCAACGGGAGAGACACCCAGGACAGCGCTTCCACGGAGCAGTCGTTTTGGCAGTGGTCTGCTGTACTAAGTCCTGAGGCCAATGCAAAAAAAAAAAAAAAAAGTTATGAGAAGTAGATGGTGAATTCTAACAGGCTGGGGCTATTGATAACATATAGGGCCTCCAGGATCTTAGGGCTTCTGAACACAAGGAGGAGGCAGTTTTATACATTAGTTGTGTACGAATGGGGACAGAGGAGCAAAGAGGAGAGAAAAGTACGAGAGAGGGTTACCTAAGACAGGTAAGAGACAATGCTTAAAGTCAGTAACTTCAATTATTAATTAATTAATTATTTCAGACAGGGCTTCACTATGTAGTGCAGGCTGGCTTTGAGCTCACTTTGTAACCCAGGCTGGCCTTTAACTCATGGCAATTCTCCTGCCTCAGCCTCTGGAGTGCTTGGATTACAGGAGTGTGCCACCATGCTCTGCTGTAATTATATCATTTAAAGTAATGAACATAACTAACATATGAAAAAATCTAGCATACAAGTTTTAATTTTAAATTGAAAGTAAGAGGTAGTAGACGTGAGTGAACAAATGGCTTATCCATCACTATTGTTAAGATCTGTGTAATAAGCAAAGAGGGTATTAAAATAGTGAAATAGGGTGTGTGAAGGGGTTGTAGCTCTGTTGAACAGCACTTCCCTAGCATGCACAAGGTCTTTGGTTTAATCCCTATGCCAAGAAATAAATAAAAGTCAGTGTGATGTGTAGATAAAAACTGAAAAGAATGCTAAATTGTTTCAAGGTTTTTTGTATTTTTAATTGATAATTTTATGTATTTATGGAGTACAATGTGATGTAACACATATATACATCATGCAATGTCCAAATCAGGCTAATTTACATATTTCACTTTGTATCTTTAGTTGTGACTCATGATATTCTATTCATGGCTTTTGTTAAAGTTCTGTGCTAATTTTTGTTAAAAGCAGTAACAAAACTCTAAATATTCAAATTCATGAAGTTGGAAAAGGGAAACATGTATCATTTGGAAATGATGCTTTTTTCCTTATTGAGCACTTTTATTACTCCTGTCTTTGTTGTTGAAAAATCATATTAGCAATCATAAGCATAGAAATGTAGCACTTTGTTACATTATAACTCCATTACTATATGTTCAGAAAACCTTTTATCTCAAAACTAAAAACACATATTTCTATATATCTCAATACATTCTCAAAGGAAAAGAGATAAAATCTTTTGACATATTCTAGGATTTTTCTTTTCATGTAAAATCTGCATTATACTCATGATTAGATAAAGTTTCACTATTATGTTTATTTATTCCCTATTGGCCTTTTAAATGTAAGAGCAAAAATGGGGAAAAAATTGCAGAGCATAATGAAAAATGAAAACAAAACAATGAAAATCATCAATGTCACAATCACCTCTAAAATATCTCTAAGCTCAACATTTTTGATAGCTTGAAAAAGCATGTGTTACAGGTTACTAAAAGGAGATAGGAGTACTTTCAAACCTCCATTTTATTTTTTATTTTATTTGGAAATATTTTGCTTTGTTTGAGTGGATATACTTTAGTATATGGTTAAGTCATCTATGCAATATCCTGCTACAACCTGATTTTAAACAAAATTTCTGCAGAAGATATTTTTAAGGTCTAAACTAGTGTTTCAACCTATGACAGTATAAAAAATACAGAGGCATAAAAATATAATATTTGAACATTCATTTTCAAAATAATATGTAAATTATATTCAATACTCATATTTATTTGTACATTTTTAAACCTCTTTTAAATTATTTGTTGATTTAAAAATGAATAAAGTGCTTTTATTTTGAATGTTAAAAGTATAAAAATATAATATTGGTAATTTGTATTATGCCTACTGTTGCCAATCTGAGAAATATAACCTTAAAAAGTAAATAAAATTTTTATCTGTACATATAAACTAGAGTGGTTTTAGGAAATTTTTTATAATAAAAACTGAAGAATATATAAGTATTTCATAAACTTTTGTTTCTAAATACTTCAGAAATGTTTATATAAGGAGTCATGTGTATTACTAGTTATCAACTGAAGAGCATGATTCTTACTTTGGTACAGGTTTTTAGCTAACATGGCATTGTTTTTAAGCATGTCAAAAGTTGGGATTTTATTAATAAAAATATGGATAAAAGTTTAAGGATGACTTTTCTTCCTTTCTTCCTTTTCCAAAGTGGAGACATGAAATCTTCTCTCATTATTCTATAACAGCTTAATAAAGAATGATTGAAATTTTGGTCAAAGTCCAAATAGAAGGAGAGGATACGTTGTTGTTTTTAGGGGAAAGGTCCAGAGTTGGGTCATAGACGTGAAGGAGACTCCAGTGTAGGGGATGAGTCTCCAGCCTTCAGCTGGGAGTAGTAGTACCTATGTGTGCTGCTTCTTCTGATTCTGGTAAAGTTGTGGTATGACATGAAAACAACCCAGCTTCTTCCTCTGAAACCTGTGTCTGGCAATGATGTACACTCAGCTTAATCACACTGAGTGTCCTTCCCTTATGCTGTCTTGCATAACAAGCACTTTCTGTGAGAGAGTTCCCCTTTGGAGTAGGATCCAGGAATCAACTTCGATTGCCACTTTTCAATTTCTCCTCAGGCTGGAATACAATTTCAAAACACTTTTTTTTTGTGAACAGAGATATGTAAGTTTTGAATAACATGTACTAAGCTATATAGGAAAATATATTTTGAGAGAGGCAGTGAACTACAAGGAAAGCCTTATTTTCCAAAAGCAATTTCTCGTACAGATAAAGGCCTCACAGCAAATCTGTGGGGAGCTTCCGGGCTCCATTCAGGGCTCCCCACTGCACTTCAAGGCCACATCTATGCAAATCAAGGGAAACATTGTGTAAGTAAAGGAATCCGGGCTCAATTTACAAAGTCCTCAGCAGGCAGTGTTGCATTTTTTATTTCAAAGAGATTAACAGTGAGAGTGAGAGAAAGATTGAGAGAAAATTGGAAAAATCAGACATGCATTGCTATTCTCATTCATAAATGATGTAAAATTATATCAGGCATGCTGACACATCTATAGATATTAAAATGAGAGTTATAGAGTGTTTTAACAGAAGAGAAGCTTATTAAATTTCTTAAAATAGTACACTGTAGTTTTTCATATGTAGTTAAGTTTACCAGAAATCTACGGAGGTAGACAATAAAATAATTATGTTTATCTAACTAATTTGTAGTAAAATGAGCATAATTTTCAGATCTGCTAAGCTCTGCTTCTTAAGCTAAAATGAAAAACGTTTTTTTTTCTTTAAGGAGATATACTAAGAATAAACTATAAACCTGGCATAGTGACACACAACTCTAATCTCAGCACAATGGGAGGCTGGGGCAGTAGGATTGCAAGTTCTAGTACAGCCTGGGAAATTTTGTGATTGAGTGACACTGTCTCAAAAGTTTAAAAAAATTAAAAAGGCAAGGGAAATTAGCTCACTGTTATATCCTGGGTCGGAACTCCAATACAGGAAAAAAAATCAACTACTGATTGGTCTTGTTGATCATGTCTGAATATTTACCAACAGCTTCTTGTAAAAGCTGATGAACACCTGAGGAAAAGTGCAGGGAAGGTGGAATTTTTTTAAACTACCCTCATTATCCTCAACATATTCATTACTTTAATTGACTTTTATGTGGGGGCACTAAGTAAATAATTAAGCACATGTGAATTGGTGTTGGTAACACCACGCTTAACAGTATGTCACTTTGGCCATTGCTGATTATCACAGAAGCATATAATTAATATACACCCACCCTGTGGGTGCTAGTAAGCAGGAGGAAATGGAAGTGAGGAATTGCCTCCATCTTCCTTTTGATTACATTCTTCATTTTTTTAACTACTGTTGAGAAGAAAAAAAAAAGCTTCGTCACTACTGATTAAAATTTCTGAAAACCACGCAGGCAGCAAGTATTTTACCCATACATATTTGTTTTTCAAACTGAGTAGCTTAGGCAAAGTTGCTTTTAAGTAAAAGTAAATTATACTGTAGTTTTATAAGTTTATTCCTACAATAATTACAATTAAGAAAGAAGAGGAGTAATCTTATATGTTACAGATTATGCAAATATAGAAAAAACTAATGTCTTGGGAATACTATCCATATTTTCCAAATGCAAGGAGACATTTGGAAATTGTAATCTTTTTATGTCTGGTTGGCTTTATTGGTAAAGGAAAAATGATAATGGAATAACCTATGGACAATTATTTTGGAAAGTGAAGCTTTAGCAGGCATATTTTTAAACATTGGAAAGAAGATATGCTAATATCTCAGAAACAGTTGAATTTAGGGGGCTGAGAATTTAGCTCAGTGGTGCCGCCACCTGCCTTGCAAGTGCAAGGTCCCGAGTTCTATCCCATGGTACCAAAAAAACCCAAAACAAAACAAAAGATAAAACTTGAATTTAGGCACACCAGCATAGAGAGCACTGATCAAGGAACAACAAAATTATAAAAAGAAATCTAGTGTTTAAAAAATTACTTGTAATAATTAGTGTAAAATAAAATGCTTCCAACAGGAAAAAAAGTAAAATAAAATAACCACTTCACCACAACTGTGAGAATTTCAGTGTCACTGAGGAAAAATTGGCTACTATCCTAGGTTGAGATCTTGTCCACACTTTGAAAAAGAAGAGGCAAAATAAGTGAGTTTAACACAAAAAATGGTATTCTACCTGCTCTTTCCCATGGCTTCCTGAATAGTGTGCTCATGGTGAAAGCAAACAGTGGACTTAGGAAAGAATGAATGTTCTGGGGGAAATACGAGTGGTTTCCTGATCCTATACGAGGCATGCCAACAATTAAAAAAGGGAAAAACTTTTTAGTAAAAACTAATTCTAGTCAAGGCAAGAAAAAATAAATACACAAATAGATTCCAGGATATTTTCATTTTGTTCAGGTCGCCAGCTTTCTGGCTGTCGAGGAGCTGTCCGTGGTTCTGAACTTTCCGCAAGAAATCCGTAAGTAGTCCTCTTTCACTCCTTTAAATCCACCTCGTCTTCTTAGGGTTATCTAACACCCACAGCAGTTATTCATTTAAAAAAATAAACTTTTTCCTACTCTCATTATTACCTAGGTCTATTAAATGATCAGATCCACACCAGAGGCTATGGGAAATTCATGCTCTACCAGCATCTCACACTACCCCAAAAATTTAATTCTTCTTCCTGTTTTATACAGTCAAAGGTGAGTTAAAAGAATAGAAAACCCAACTTTTCCAATATATTAAGTCAAAGTTCAATCATCATTACAACACCTGCAACAAGCCAAAGAGAATATTTTCTTGTCAAAGTAGATAAATGTTAGATTTTTCCAGTCCTAATCACATCACAAAAAAACATTATGTTAGAACCGATACATGATATCCAATGTACTATAAAGAAAAATGTATGTAAAATCAATACTTTTTAGCAAATTGTCGGCCCTGACAGCGAGTTATAAAGCAAAAAAGGAAACACTTGGAGACTTGGTGTTAGCTCCGAATCACTCCTAGGGTGGCAGTGTCACTTGAAGATCTGAAGACTTAGCATCTTCACTGGCAAAAGTAAAGACATAAAAGCGGGGTGCAGCAGTGCATGGCTGCACCTCACCTGCTCATGATAGTACAGCAGGAGAATTACATGTTTGAGACCAGCTTAGGTAACACCTCACCTGCCTAGGAGCCAGGAGGGTCAAGGATTTGATTCCCACTATGACAGAAAGATGATGCTGGGGTGCTGTACACTACAAATACAATGTAAATACTCAATAGCACCTAAGACTGAGGTCAGAATAATTTCTGAGTTTATCTCTATGTTTTAACATTGAATGCTGCCTAGAAGCTAAGATCCTATATCAGACCTTCATTATATCAGATTTTGTGACTTTAAATTTGTAAACTTTAAATAATGACCCGGAAAACAAATCTGAAAAGAAGCTACCACTGACAGAACAAATCAAATGCCAATGTAAGTTTCATAGATTCAAGAGGAAAATGTATGATGTCCTGCCATTTAATGTCTGTTTGGATCAATAACTAAAACATAAGAGCCATTGTAGAAAGGGCAGTGAACTAGCAGACAGATACTTCTAATTATTCCAGTTAATAGGCAGAATTGGAGCACCCTTACTAGGAAGAGCCTATCTCCTTTACAACCAAATTAGCTTCAGGGAATCATGACAGGCTGGTGCAACCACTGTGGAAATCAGTGTGGAGATACCTCAAAGAACTAGGACTAGAGGTCCCATTTGACGCAGCTATTCCCCTGCTGGGTATCTTCCCCAAAGAACTAAAAGAATCACACCACAGAGATATATGTGCACCCATGTTTATAGCAGCACAGTTTGTAATAGCAAAACCTTGGAAACAGTCCAAGTGCCAACTGGAAACTGGATAAAGAAGATGTGTTTTTTTTAATAAAAGGGAGTACTAGTCAGCCATAAAAAAGGAGACACATTATCGATTACTCATTCTAATAACTGGTACATTTTAGGTATACAATATAATGACATTCCTCATTGGAAATTTGCACCTTTACATAGTCTCTCTTGGTTCTTATTTTTCACCCTTGCCCAGCCCTCCCTTCAACCCCTCCAGTCCTCCCTATAATCGATAATGTAAAATAGGAAGAAAAGGTGCAAAGGGGTAGGGGTACTGGGAGGGGCAGGGGAAAGGAAAGAAGGGAAAGGAAAAAATGATGAGAAATGGAAAAAATGGAAATAAAGTCTTTGTAAATAGCGAAGGGTGGAGGGCGTGAAGGGAGGGCTAGGAATGGGGAAAAAATAAGAACCAAGATGCATTATTTAAAGGTACAATTCCCAATGAGAAATGTAATTGTGTTGTATACCTACAATGTTCCAATAAAAGAATTTTAAAAAAAAAAGGAGACACTACAGACATTTATAGCTAAATGAATGCATATTGAGGCCATACTCTTAAGTGAAATAAATAGGATACACATGTGTAAATACCAAATAGTTTCTCTAGTGTGAGAAACTGAAGGTGTAAATAATGATTAAAATGAGTAATTCATAATGTGAAATAGGAAGAAAAGGTCCAAAGGGGTACAGGAAATGGGAGGGGTAAGGGAAAGGAAAGAAGGGAAAGGAAAAAATGGAAACAAAGTCTTTGTAAATAGGGAAGAGTGAAGGGGGTGAAGGGAGGGCAGGAAATGGGGAAAAATAAGAACCAAGATATATCATGTAAAGGCACAAGTACCCAATGATAAATGTAAATGCATTGTATACCTAAAATGTACCAATAAAAGAATCTAAGGAAAAAAAATAAAACAGAGAATCATTACAAAGTATACACAGTCCTGTAAAATCAGACGCACAGTAATACCACACAATAAGGCTGCTTTGGTCTTTCTTAGTGACAGCAAAACATTAATTTATGAATAATTCTATGGAAAATGTCTAGTATCAAAAACAGGAATTATGACCAACAGAGATGTAAGATCTCCACAGTATTTAATACATAAGATCAGTAGCTGTCATACAGCAGAAATACTATGGCAATTTAATAAATGCCATTTTTACTACTTATGAGGTCTGCTTAGGCTGGAATGTCAGCACTCACAGATTGAACAAATCAAAACTGCATTTATTTAAATGTACTTCTAACCAATATCCTTTTTGCTTCCAAAAATGTAGGGTATTAAAATGAAAGGCATATATGCAGGGCAAGTGTGAATTAAGGAACTGGGGAAATCTTTAGATAAGATCAGAAAACAAATATGTTAAGTATTGCAGGAAAAGCAGCACTATGACTTACGCTTTCAGCTGTGACCTGGATAGGGAGAAGAAATGGCAGAGAGAGGGCTGTACACCATTTCCCAATGCACTACACACATATCTGACCTGGCCTCTGCCTGTTCTGTCTCTCTGAACTGGAATACCCGCCTGTGTTACTTCACTGCTGCAACACCATACATCTCTCAAATCTGACTTTGTGTACCCTTTCTCCTACCAAAACATCTTCAATCACTCTTAATACGTCTGGTGCTCCTTGTTTTGTACTGATATAGGGCTTTCTTTAGGTAACTTTTGGAATTTATTTAAAAGTTAATCATTTGTTACAAATAAGCTCTGTTTCACAACTAGGCTGCAAGTACCCTGACAATGGAAAGAGTGTCTGAGACCTGGCACATGATACTTAATCGCTTAAAGAAAATTTGAATTATTTTTAGTAACGCCTTTCAGCAAAGCTGTTTGTTTCAAAACAGTATTTTAATTTGAATTTCTTCCTTCCTAAAATCACCATGGTTGCTATGAAATAGCAACCAGCGAATTCAGTGTTTTCATTGAGCAAGGTTAGTTTTAGGAAAAACACTGGAGAAAATATAAACCCTTGGAATGAAACTAAGGTTTGAAACAACAGCTGATTGTAGAGCAGAAACACAGAGAAGCTACATTCCCTGGGCAGGTCACTTATACTGTGCAATGGAGAACAAGCAGACCTCACTATGTAGTTTAAAAAGTATATATAGTGAAATATAAAATACATAAAAGTTACCATATTAATCATTTCAAGTGTACACATTAGTGTTACTGGCTATACTCACAATACTGTGTAACTATCACTACTACGTCTTCATGAATTTTCCCATTGCAGGTGATATAAGTGGAATCACACAATATTTATTCATTTATGCCTCACTTAATTCATTTAATATAGTGTTTTTAAGATCACCTAAATTATAGCATATTGTCAGAAATGTATTCCTTTTTATGGCTCCATAACATTCTTTCATGCAAATTTATCATATTTTGTTCATTCATCTGTTGATGGGAATTTGGGATGTTTTCACCTCTGTCTCTTGTGAATGATACTGTTATGCGTATACAGTATGTGTTTTTAATTCTTTGTGTAATATAGCTAGAAGTAGAGTTGCTGGGTCATATATGTTAATTTTTTGTTTAATTTTCTGAGAAACTACCAAAAACATTGGCTTTTATAACAATGAAGTGACAGAATGCTTTCAAAGTACCAATAAAGTTCACTCACTTATACTTCTCTCACCAGTTGCTCCTTTCTGGCCTCCTTCCTTGCTTTCTTGTTGGACTTAGTTCTTTCTTCTAGCTGTTCAGCACCTACTGTATCCTATGCATCCTTATTCTCATCAAACACTTTTAAAAAACCGTAATTTTTAGATATACAGGATTAACATTTCCTAGGAAAAGTTAAAAAAGAGAATTGGTCTACAATTTTGACAAACTAAAAACTTTCTCTGCAGTAAATGGTAGCAGGAAACTAAATATTCTTCCTCATCAACTTCCACACATGCCCTCCTTTTTCGTTAAGACCATTTCCCTTCCTGCAGCTTCATGAAGGCTATCACCTGCCTATAATATCCTCTGAAACTTTTGCCCCCAAAAGACTGTCATTGTTGAGGTTCACAAGAGAGAAGAAAGCCAAAGGTGGGTTCCCAAGCTTCTTCTCATGGACGCATCGAGAGAGCCAGTGCCCTTCAGCTCTAGCCAGCCAAAGATAGAGCCAGGATGAGAGCTGGCCAACCCAACAGTCTTTTTTCATTTTAATGTTTACCACAGTCCAGTAAGTGCTACATCATTTAGATATTAAGATGGGCATGCTTCTGTATCAGTTAAAATAAGTTTAAATGTTAAAAAGGCAGGTTTCTAATTTTATTCAGTATGCTGATGTAATCACTATTCATTAGCTTTATAAGAAGTTGGATTCTTAATCCTGACTACTTCCCTCAGAGAGATATTGTGCTGCTAAAGTGATATGGCATAAACAAAATCATAGGAGTACAAAAGCTGTGCTCTTATAGAGTAAGAGATGACACAGAAACACACCCAGTTATCAGATAGCTATCCAAGTTGGATGGTTAATATCAAGCACTTCCAGGATGAAGTCTCTTGAACATCAGATTGCAGTTTGGGGGACAGTGTATAGACTAACGGAAGAGAAAGAGAAGAGGATTTAAAATCAGAGAACCTGGACTAGTAAATTTCAGGCTGTGCTATGTAAATTGATCCTATTAGGCATTAATTTCCTCATCTATCGAATGAGGACAGAAGTGAAAATACTTTTTAACCTTTTATTCTGGATTGTTGTGAAACTCAAAAAGGAGTGCCTGAGAAAATATTTTTCATACATTTTAGAGAGCTACTAACTGCAAGATGTCAAAGAAGAAGGGAAAGGCTACGTCTGGATTTTTAAATATGGGAAGCTAATTTTCCTTTACAGACAATGAACTAGTGACTCCAGACTCATCAGTACTTGAGTCTAACCAATTATGCTAAGTGAAAGAGGACCACCTACATCTCAAAATAAAATTTCAGAACACGAAACAGAGTAACGTGTTTATAATGTTAAATGAGGTGTTTTGTAATTAATTTTAAATGGCAAGTTTTAAGCTCATACGTTCTTTGCTATTTTGTGCTCCACAGTGTCAAAGCAAAATTTAAAATACCAAAAAAAAAAACAACCCCCAAACAAACCTGCACTCCATGGTAAGACCAACATAGAAATGGTCTCTGAGCAGTCATATGAAACAGTGCTATGGATGCACTGTGCAAGACCAGAAGCATCTAGATCAGAGACAGGCTGCAGTGGGCATGACCCATGAGGGCAAGCTTGGACCCTAGGGGTTTCAGGTGTCCTGGGCATCAAAGCTGCTGGAGCACTCAAAGCTTTGAGGCTCAGTCCTACCACACACATCTGAGTGCTGGAGGATGTTGGTGCTGTCTACCCAAGACAATTTCCAAAACTAATGTACAAGTGGTGTGAAACGTAAGGGAAAATAAACTTTTGCAATGAAAATAGTTCACTCTAACCCTTGTAAATAAGGCATCTTGAAATCTTTCTATGTCAGTGCCAAAGCACTTACTGTGTACCATCAATCATATGATGCATTTTTAAGATTAACGGATGATTTTTACATTTGAGAAAAGTCTATCATTTTATAGCTACTTTCTGAATAGAGAAAATGATGAAATATTTCATAATATACTTTTCTTTACATGTAGAAAAAAAATATCTATGACCTTCTTTTTTTTTTTTTTTTGGTACTGGGGATCAAACTCGGGACCTTGTGCTTGAAAGGCAGGGAGCAGTACCACTGAGCTAAATCCCTGGCCCATCTACGACCTTCTTAACTTGAGGCATATTTGGTATTTCCAGACTGACAAACTGATTAAACATTTAAATGTCAATTTTAATACTTAAAATATTTCATTATATATTTTTAAAAATTACTTTAAATAATTTTATATTTAGTAAGTGCCAACCAATTGCCTGGCACTGTTCTAAGCGGAGGTGCAGAAATGAAGAAAACAAAGGCTGGTAGAGTAGCAGTTTCCTATCTTTTAGGCACCAGGGACCAATGTCATGGGAGGGAAAGTAGAGAAGGATGGATGGTTTCCAGATGATTGAAAGGAAAATGAAACCTAGATCCCGGACATAAGGGCTTCACAGTAGGGTTCAAGCTCGTACGGGAATCTAAAGCCAGTGGTGATGTGACGGAGTGCTGAGCTCAAGAGCAGTTTCATGGATGAGGAGCCCCTGCAAATACAGATGAGGCTTTGCTGGCTCAAGGGCAGCTAACCTTCTGCAATGACCAGAGTTGGGGCCCCTTGCTCAAAAAGGCTCAGAGAGGTCAAGAAACTAGGTGTTATTCCTTTCTTCCCTACCATCTTCAGCACGTCATCTCAGTCTTCTAAAAATGCCATCCATTTTAGCACTTTTTAAAAATTCATTAAAGTCATATAACATATGAAAAAACTTCAAGATGGAAAACCGGGAGTAGAAAAGTTGGAAGTAACCAAACTATTATGGACTGCATTCTTGTGCCCTCCTCCAATTCTAAGGTTGAAAATCTACTCACCATGTGATGGTGTTGGGCTGGGGGTGGAGGTGGAGGCTTTGTGAGGAGATCAGAATTGGAGAAGGTCATGCCTGGTGAGTACTCATGAATGGATACAGTGCCCTTGTAAGTACAGCAAAAAAGCTTTTTCTGCTGTCACTCTCATGAGGCTATAGTAAGAACCTAGCAATTTGCAACTTAGAAGATGGATCTCAGCAAAATCCCAACACACTGGCACCTCTGCTTGGACTTTCAGCTTCCAGAACTGTGAGAAGTACATTTGTGTTGTTAACAAGCCCCCCAGTGTATGGTACTTTGTTGTAACAGTCCAAACTAAAACAAAATCCCAATCAAATTCAACACTGCAACAATAGTTACTGAGTTTTAACATGTATAAAAACATTCTCCTACTAAGAAGGCACCATTTTATTCAAAAGGAATATACAGATTACTTACATATATTTAATATATGTACAAAAATATAAGTAGTACTTCCAGGATAAATGTAAGCAGGAACACTAACACTTCAAGTACAAGTTCAAGGAATTAAGAATAGAATTTAAAGTAAACATAGGGACAGAACTTGGGCCTTCAGTCTAACGCTCTATCAGGACACTAGCAATATTTCGTAAAGATGGATACATTAGACGCAAAACACATTAAGTATGATTCTTAAATAAAAGTGAAGTCCTAGTTAAAGTGACACATCCTTACAGAATATTCATACTCCTAAATATAAATTCAGCATCATGAGAGAAGTTACTAAGGAAACTATATGCAAAACTAATTTTGAAAAGCAAAGTTATATGCTTAATATTAAAATGGAAATACAAAAAATCGGTATGATATGATTTGCTTCGTTTACTTAACAACTGATGTTTTTACTGTTGGAAAGGAACAAAACAGGAGATCTTCCTCTCGGTAAACAGCTCAAGAACTGAACTGTACTGATAATAATTCTGACATACTGCTCAGGACAGATTAAAAAATGTTAAATGTGATGTTTTAGTTTGAAATTAAGAAGTTAATCTCTAGGCTACTCCTTTTCCTCTTATTGTCTAAATATGTTTTATTTTATTTTATTTTATTTTATTTTAAATGCAATGTGATCATGGTTATATGTCCACTTGGTTTAAGAAACACCTAGCAGATTAGCACAGTAGTGGATGTACCTGTGGATGATGGACAGGCAGGCAAGCACCCCAAGGGGTAGCATCACCCAACAGGCTTGTGGCATGGGCAAAATAAAAAGGAAAAGGAGAGAAGGTTCCCCTTTTGGAAGAGATCCAGTCTTTGCCTTTACCTTTGGACGTCCATCTGCACTTCCTGTAGCCTTCCAAAGCAGACTCCTACCTGTGCTCTACTGTCAGCTTCCAGGCCTCTACCCTTCTATGGGGTCTTCCTCATTTATCCCATTGTTTTGTGGCTTCCGTCTGTTGGAGCTAAGTGCTATTGGACCTTCTAGCTCTCTGGCATGTGGACAGCCACTGTGGTTTCTCCTGCCTCTGACCCTGCAGATGACCCTCTGGACTCTTCTGCCTCTGATCCTGTAAACCTACCCAAGAAATCCCTTTAATTATGCATATATTTTCTGTTGCTTCTGTTCCTCTAGAGAACCATAACTAATATATCAACTTGCAGATTATAATAAATCCAGATGTCTACCAAATATTTCAAAAATTAAGGAATATTTTACACCTGAAATTCAACACACTTTATAAACTAATTTAGATATACATAACTCTGAGGGTAATGGACACTGTGGAAAGCCATTACACTCTGCCCTTCATACTAAAGTACTTGATCGTCCCAACTCCTGGGAATGCAGTCAGGCATTCAAAGCCAGGCGCCTCCCTTAAGAGTAGTCATGTCCAATGAGTAGTTAATGTGCACGCTGAAAGTTCAGTCCCCTCAAGGCTGCAAAGGCCATTTGAGCTTGAAAGAACCAATGAAAAGAATCGCTCATTTTTACTGTATCTCTTCTTTCTGCACACTTGTTCCTCCACTTCCTCCTTGGATTCTGCTCCTGAAGACACTGCCTCATAAATTAGATCCAAGTATATTCTCATTTTCAGAGTCTGTTTTCAGAGAAAACCTCTCAAGGCAATGAGTTTGAAATAATCCTTTCACTACTGCCTGCGCATTATTCCAGTAGTCTGTTTAGTGAATTAGCAGGATTTGTAGCTAGACTTTTCAGAATATTGCTAGGTATAAGCCAATGCTATTTTCTAAACAAAATATACTGAATTGCTCTCTAAATTGTAACTGACCTCAAAAAAAAAATCAATACAATTAAGTGGCTGTCAAAAAAGGATACTAAAAATTAAAGTCAAAGAAAATAGAAAAATGTCTCTTCTAGAGATACAGCTAAAAATCAATGAAACCTATAGCGTATATCAACGGATAAAGGCAATAAAAGAATCTGGTTAGCAGCACAAAGCAGTGTGATAGTAAAAGCTCAAGCAAATTTAGAACTTCTCTGTAATTTCAAATATTATCTCATAGGTTGAACATTTCTTGCCCCATGAGATACATTTAAGATGGATTGCTTTCTTTAAAACCCCCTAAGGAAGCATTGAAATTGCCATGATAAATAACTAAATATCAATTTCTCATCGATTTCACAAATATGTTTTACCACTCTATGTAAACATAAAGATATATGAATTTAGTTTCCTCAGTCACATAATGTAATGAAGTTTTATTTAATACCACAAGACATTCAAATTGATTTCTGCATATTATTGCCTTCAGTTTTTATCGACAGCCCTCCCCACATCTTTCTTAATCAGTTTGACAAATATTCACAGACCGGTACACAAAAATCCCAGGTTCTGCAATTAAATTACATATCAGAAGTAAATACATATTTTCCTAATAGCAAAAGTACCAAACTTGCAAAATATGCTGTGTCTATTCATATAATTCTATACATTGTCAAATATCCATTGGAATAGCTATAACTAAATTTACTTTTATGAAATCTGCTTCTGGAATTACAATACTGCAATATCATAAAGAAGATGAGTTACATTCGATCTCTACCATCTCGTTCTAAATTCTCTTCTAAAAAAACACCTCAACAGTCATGAAAGAAAATACAAACATTATGAAAGATAAGACATAGCCACATCCCTTTGCCCTTACTATTCCGGTGCTGTAATTCACAATCTTTGTGTTTTTAACCTGGATTACTGCAAACTCTTCCCAGTGTTTTGCCCAGTCTGGCACCTTTCCTATCCATCCAATCACCCTCAAGTACAGCTCTCACAAGTCACATCACAAATCAAAAAGGTTTAAAGTCTCCCTGTTGCTCATAGTGAATTTTCCATATAGAGTACCCATGAATAAATAACAAATGTCTGGAGATATTGATCTGCTCAGTCCTTTTTGCAATGGGATAAGATGTGGGACACCTAGCAAAGTTCTAGATCAGTCACCTTCAGTTGAGAGCAGGCCCCTCCTCGACAATAGTAGACCAAACAAGCATCATCACCGCCATCTGTAACTAGTGATTTGAGACTGTGCTCTGTGGTCAGTGGCATTGTCTTGAAAGACTCACCCCAATCTCATTCAATTCCCCTTTCAGTCACATCTATTTCTCCCTTCTAGACAAACTCCCGTAACTCTACCAGACTTCCTTGACTCTGGTACTCTGATTCTTTGGATCGGAGTGTCTCTCTATCAGTTCACAAGGTCTGCCATGAACAAGAGGAATGTATTGTCACACTATTCAGGAGCCCACAGGGCAAAATCAAGGGGTCAGCAGAGTTGGTCACTTTCAAGGAAGGTTGGTTCCAGGCCTCTCTCTCTAGTTTGTGGACAGACATCTTCTCCCTATGTCTCTTCACATCATCTATGTGTGCTTCAGTGTGCTCATTCCCTTTTTATAGGAACACAGACAAAATGAATTAGGGCTCACCTTAACGGCCTCATTTTAACTGGGTTAACCCTACAAAGACATTATATATGGACCAGGTCCCATTCTCAGTACTGGAGATTATGACTTCATATGAATTTTAAAGGATGTAATTCAATCTGTCACAGCCTCTTGTTCACACTTTTCACATCCACATACCATTCCCACTTCTAGGGCCCATCAGTGGCCATATCTTTTCATGACACTTATCCTGATTTGGCATTTGAAGCTACACTCCATTCCTTGAAATGTCTACTCTATAGCCACAAATCACATTTCAGTCTCTTAAAATAGTTATCTTAGTGATTATATCCTTGAGGACACTGTCTGACCAAATCGTACTACTTGTATGTACTTTAATTTACTTGTAATTTAATACATTACTTGTACTTACTTATAATATGTATCATTTACTTATAATATGTAGTATAATGTATTAAACCCAATGACATCTCAGTATCTCTGTAACTAATAAACCACCATCCGTGTGACTGCCATTCCTGGTCACATAACACACTACTGAGGTAAAGGAAATGTCAAATATTTAGAAAGAGGGGTCTCTGCCTGGACATGCTTTTAGCGATGAAATCATGGTACTATGATAAGGTGTATAAAATTTTTTCTATCTGTTAGCATAGACACCAATATGCCTAGATAACAAGATGACCCATGGGGAAAATCCAAGTTGAAACCCACATGAACAAACAACATAGTTGCATCATTCTAAAAATCAATGCTCACTGTTTTTGGCATGTCTAGATATGAGCTCAGTAGCACATTTTCTGCTCTTTCAGAATTGTGCACATTTAGCTACATTCAGCTGCTAATAAATCAGCCTAACAGTGGCTATCACTTCATGGTCTACTGACTATCATTTCTCTCAATGGATTTAAGCTTCTCAATTCCCCATCACTGGCCCACAGGTCACTAGTCTGAATCAAGCATTTATCTACCACTAAAGGGGCATTTTCTCCTGGCCCCATTTAACAAAAGGGAGCTGCATAATAAAGAACATTTTCAAATTCTTCTTATTAATATCTATTTGTATAGATCCTACCCACTCTATCTGGATGCCATGAAACATTGCACACAGAATGTGCTTCTGAATTTTATCAAATTAAAATATACATCACATATTTCCTATTAATCAAACCTGCAAATCAGAATGGAGCTTTGAAGGAGAACACAGACTTTGCCAGGTCTGAGGGCTAATGTAGCTGCCTGAATGAACCAAGAATCAGACAGCAGGACAGAGGTGCACACACTGAAATCGGTGCAGCGAATTCCGTTCTTACGGAAGCAAAAGGAAGAGGATTTCAGGATGGACCCATGTCTGGCACCCCTGATTGGTTTTGACATGTTCAGCAGTTCAGAAAGTTTCCAAAAATGTACAGGGAACCACTCCTCTGAACTCTGCCAGCTTTAATCTGGTGTGTGGAGTGCTCACCATGTGCAACTAAAAGCACATTAGTATGACATAGTATTAGAATTTTTTAAAGGATTGTAGGTGAGTGTGAAGGATTTGGTCAATTACAGATCACACGACAGGATGATCAGGAGATCTTTAAGAGCAAAGAGCTGCTTAGCTCTGCCGCCAGAGCAATTTCTACTTCATAATGGACAATTATCTGGTGTAAGTTGCATCAGATGATACCTTGGTACAAATTCTAGCCTAAGAACATATGACTTTCAGTCAAATGCTATAATGAGGTTAGAGTCAAACATACTAAGATGACTTAAGGAATATAGCAAGTGTTACCACTAGAAATGGATTTGGCGTTTATCCTACAGCAGTAGGATAAATAGTGGATTGTTTATAAGAAAAAACACTGGACATAACCAAGTCTGCATAAGTACTGGATTGGGAAAAAAGGCTATAATATGGAATGGAATACTGTGTGTGAACAAACGTTAAGTTGCTTCAAGTGCTGGTAAGTAAAGTTCTATAGGAGCCACTATGATGTTAAAACAAAAAGAAGTAATGAAAGAGTATGTAAATCAGTTATGTAAAATCAGAAAAAGGGAGACACCCAAAATATGGATATACTTTTCACATTTGTTCATATATAAAAAATTAAAGATACAGAAAATAGTACCTGTTCTGAAAGCAGTATCAGAGTTACCATACTAACTGGGTGATTTTGAAGCAGAGTTGGGAAAGCTTTCCCTTTTACAAATTTGTTTTAAATTTGTGATTGACATAAATAAATAATCCAACAAAATATAAAAATTAAGTTTAATTGAAGTGTTATCAAATGCATTTGGCTATATCAACATAATCTATTCTATTCATTGAGCCTTCTACAATTTAAGGACTGCTTAACAAGTTGACATGTTTTATAGAAATCATCTAACTCCCAGAAATTACTTGTCCTGGGCACCAAAGTTTTATAATCTGTAGATTATTATACCCTTATTTCATTGTTTTACTCTTATTACCAGGCATGTGGCCTTTAATTAATTGCAGATTCCACTTGAGACAGTAAAAGTTATTCACGTGGCCTTCTGTCCCTCTGCCTTCTGTCCCTCTAGATCTATACCACTGGTGAGCTTTTCTCTGTAGATAGTTGAAGCATAGTTTAGTTTGAACTGATTTTTTCAATGCTAAACTAACGTTGTCCAGTTCCCAGAATGTTGATGGCTTCAGTTATCTGGAGAACACTTGAATAATTACTATGTATCATTACCAACTCTAAGATGCATCATAGATAAACTATGATCTTTTTTAGTCAGTAATCGTCATAAATAACTAATCACTGTTTTGGCTCCTAGTCCAATTATAAATGGCAAAGAATATATTTTACATTCACCAATGTCCACCATTACCTAGAGACTATTCCCAGCAGGGTTACCTGTACCCTACAAAAATAAAGATAACAAATTTGCATCACATAAGTGTGAGAGACAGGCATGAAAGGGCAAGTATTATCCAACAGCTTAGCACATATAATTTACTTCCCTTTTAAGTCTTTGTCTCATTTTCTATTTTGAAATTACTAAGATCATCAGTTCATTTAGAGCTTCAGCACCTCTTGCCTAAAATATCAAAACAGGTTATCTGGACCTCCTTTCCTTACATCTTTCTTCTTTTCAGTATAGATATCATTTATCCATTAACAAAGCAAAATACACTCTAAGGAACAACCTTAGCTTTACTAAATAGATTCAGCAGAAACTTCTATGGGTCTACTAAAACTTCTGCAAACCACCTGCCTCTCTCCTAATTTCCCTTAGGCTCTGCCTTCCTCTCTGTCAACTCTCCAAGACAGTCCATTCTACATTCATTCTACCTCTCCAGGCTTCCCAGCTCTGGCTCTTTCTGTGCTCTTGATCTAGAACGCCATATTTATCTATCTAAATCAATCTATCCAATCTAGGTCAACAGGTATCTCAGGAGTACTGATGACCAAGGAAGGAAAACTTTCAATGAGAAAGGTACACTTTCAATAAGAAATTACACTTGAACTCACCATGAATCTGTTTCTCTTCATTTTAAAACATACATTTCTAAGCATTTGTGTTAAGGCTTGACTGGAGAGGGGTTAAAAATGAACATGTCTACTTAAATTTCGAATTGACACGCATGTTGCGGTATAAAAACTGCCCTACCCTGTCTTTCTTTGGAGAGAACATCTGACATGAAGCAGTCAAAAGTCATTTAGGGACTGACATTGACATAACTTTGCCACAAGCAACTAAAGCAATTACCAAGGCTGGTTCGGGCACAGCTGAAACACCTTGATAAGGCAGCGGTGAAAAATGACACATCACACAACCTGAATGGTTTCATCAGCACAACACTAAATCAGCATGTATGTCTCCAACACTCCTCACTCTGTCGATAATAGAATAATCAAACAGAAAGGAAGAGCGTAGCCTCCAATTTCTGCTGACAGTCGGAATGGGAAATGAAAGGACACATGCCTTCGTTACTCCTTTCAAATGTATTTTTACCAAGATGGTTTCAATTTAGTGTCCCATAAACCTCTTCATACTTCCAACCAGCATGGTCTGTACTTAATAAGCACCAGATAAGAAGGAACCATATTTATTTGATTGCTCATTCCATCATGTTTAATATACTTAACAAAAACTACATCCAAAGATAGGAAATAAAATTAGGCTGGACACAATTGATAAGAACCAATTTATTTAAGATACAGTATATGATAAAATACAGACTCAAGAGGAAAACTTTGATAAAGGACCTCTGTGAGACAAATCCTATTACAGAAATCTTAAGATGACATAGTTTAAAGGTGATCTTTATTCTCCAAATTGGTGTTTACTAAATGAAAGAGAAAGCTACCTCCTACCAAGCTGCATCCAATAACCTAAATCCTGACTGAGGGGTGACACCGAGTGTTGCTACTTTCACTGTCCATGATTCACTCTGGCTTCACACGGCCAGACTCTGTCCCTTAAGTTCATCTTCACAACAAACCCTCTCCTCCTAGATTAAACACTGGATGTACCTGGAAGAAATAAAAATGCAACCTCTAACAGCAAATGCTTCCTTAGAAATGCTCACACGTAACACTGCTTGGGATGCAGCGTACTCCACTAGTGCCAGGTTCATGGTGTGATCAAACTGCACCCATGTTGGAGGGGAAACAAAGTTCTCATAAAAATAAAGGTTAAAGGCCAAATACATGTCACTTGGAAAAAGTCAGAAGCAACTCTAAAGTGTTTTCTTCTGTCTTTTCATACTGTTTATAGATAACATTAGGACTATATTCCCTTGTATGACCACAACTACTACACTTGAAGTTTAAAATACAAAAATATACTACGAATTTAAAGGAAATTCACTTTTCCTTGAGGTAGACTAAAGAAAATGGAGGTATGTAGATGGAAGAGTTTTTAAATGGCTGTTAATTCATTCTTTGGTCTGGGGGTAAAGCAAAGTTAAATTTCAAAAGAAATATGAATGTGTCCTCTGAAATCCTTTCTTGCATCCTTCATCAAGTTAAAAAGCTAGGAACAAAGTGATTTCATGAGATAACTGACCACAGTTTAGCAGAAAAATGACCTACAACTCCAAACTCTCTGCCTCTGCTTGCTTTTATTTTTAGTGCCGGGGATCGAACTTGGGACCTTGTGCTTGCCAGGCAGGCGGCAGAACCACTGAGCTACATTCCCAGCCCATCTGGTTGCATTTTCACTTAGATAACTGGACTGTGACCTCCACCGCAGAGTGGACCCACCCGTGGAGCTGCCCCTGCCTCCTTTCTGTATGTTGCATCCATGGTTTCCTGGTCTAATTGCTGTCCTGCTCCTCAGAACCACCAGACCCTTCAGTCCATGCTCTGCATCTTGGTGTTTATTTTCTGTAAAATGTTTCTACACTTGATTTTCAAAAATAATTTCTCATTTTCTAGGGTTATTTCTTTAAAAAAATGAATAGTAGAATGTTCTCCTTTTTCCAGATACTTCTTTTTGGGACCAGAATTCAAAGACATAACAAAGACCTCTACTGGAGTACAACAGGGTCCCAGAGGTTGAGAAGGGTAGTTAGGGAGGAGCTGTGATAAAGGGAGGGTGGGTAATGATAGGAAACAGAATTAGGAGGGTTCTAATGTTCTAATGTTCAGAACAGTAGAATGATGTAGTACACAGTAACGTATTAGGTAATTTATAAAGGACTAGAAGAAAAGATTTCTAAGTTTCTATACAAAAATAAAGGTTTAAAGAGACAAAAATCCTTATCACTCTGACCTGATCATTTTATATTATATATATAAAATGTTACTTAACCCCATAAGATATGTAAAATTATTATACATCTACAAGAAAAGAAGAATTCTGAGAGAGAGAAGGAGGGGAGAGAGAAGAGTTCTTAGAAATTTATATTACTGAAAATATTTCAGGATCAACATTTTAGCAGAAGCAGTACTAAACTCGCTTCTGTATGATTTATTTTTACTAAAATGCATTAACTTATGTTAGTATCTGATATATTACTTTACCACCGTTGAGAAACACTCTTCCTATACATACATTTGATTTTATATAGATATCTGATTTTTTTATATATCAGACACTGAGAATACTCTATTTGAAAGAGGTTCAATTCAATTTTTATTTCCTAATTTAATGTGCCATATAAAAAGAAGTAGGCAACGCAGGGAAGCCTACACATATTTGAGAGGAAAAAATCCAATTTTTACTCTCCTTATTTTACTTTCTTTTCCTCCATATCATCACAAAAACATACTTTAATTTGTCTCGCAGTGAACTGACTCGCTTGCCTAACTGAATAGCAGCTTTGCCAGCACAGGCCAGATAACTAATATCCATGGTGAAATCACTTCTGATGTTTCTTGGACTCCTAAAAAAGCCACCACAGATGCTACAGACTCAATATTTATATCCAAATATTAGCTAGAATGTATTTGGAGGGCATTGCAAAGCTCATATATAGCTGCTGAAATGGACCCACACACCATCAACTGCTTTAAAATACAAACATCAAGAACGCAATCCCACAGCTCAATGCAAAAAATAGTCTTTAGCAATTTTTCTTTATGTTGCTTCTTCCTATTATTCCCCTCAAAATATATGCCTAAAAGCTCCTTATGAGAATTATTAAATCGATCAAATGATAAATTAAACAAATTGATTAAACTAATCAGAGTATTTTGCTGGATTTCTTTATGAGGAGCTTTGGATTGAGTTCCTTGATCAATGCATTGACACTGGCATTACAGGAAGCAATCTCATCTGAATGCGTCACTCAACCTTTTCTCCCTTCCCTCACCATTTCCACAGCTATTGTTTGAGCACCACCACTGCACTAGGCAGAATTCTAGCAAAGAAAATGAAAGAGGCTCCTAACTAAAGGATGCGGGGACTTTTCATAGGAAAGACCCACCATGAATGAGATGCCAGCCAGTTTGATAATGACCATGGTGAGAGGCAAGGTCTGGGTACCATGGGCTATTTGGGGTTAGGGACACAGAGAAACAAGGAATGCGGGGTCTCCTTGTGGTGATTCATCTATGCAGGCAGTAACTGAGCAAAGCAGATATAATCCAAAGGGAGGAAAGAGCAAAACAGCATCTCATACATTTGCTTTGGTTTTTTAATAATTAAAATCCAGAATCTCAATGTAGAACACTGGTATATGAAATTCAACCAAAAGGCAGGGATCAAATTTTGAAGGAATGGTGTTTCGTGTTTGGAATCACAGACCGTATTAATCAGGCCATTGTTTGCGATAACACGGGAATTCCTTGGAATCCGAGGAGATTTTCTGAGGAGGTATAAAAAAGCTTCCAGGCCTAAATAATTCTGGTCAACAATGTCTACTCAAGGTTTTGAGAAACACACCAGAAAGATAACCTTTTGTTTGCATTGAACCCAGCTTGTCACATACATACATATGATTGCAAAAATTCCTTTAAAATGATGCCAGTTGCCACAGGCTCACCTAGTTGTTCATGCAACATGCTTTGGCAAATACTGCTGTCGGTAATGAGAAACCACTGAAAGACTTTAAGCACATGGCTTTAAAAAGACCCTGGGCTTTGGCAACAGCGAGGAAATAAATGGAAAGGAAAGATGACAGCAAAGATGCTTAGGCAGATGGTTTTGCACTTTAAACTTAGAGAAAAAGGGAACTGTTTCTGAACACTTCCGGTGTGAGAGTCTCATGAAATGTAAAATAAGGTCATTTAAAAAGTGATTTTATGAGAGCTGGGGATGTAGCTCAGTGGTAGACGACTTTCCTACCATATGTGAGGATCTGGGTCCAATCCCCAGAAATGCAACAAAACAAAACAACAAAACACAACAAACCAAACCTGACTTCATAATCATCTGGTAACAACTGCTGCAGTAATAAAGGTTTTGGTCTTTTAAGTGCACTTAGTTCTTTGAAAGGTTACCCGTACGATGATTTACTCTACTAATGAATCACCAATTATAAAATCATTACTGAGTGAGACACAGAATTTTGAACCTTTTATTACATTTGGGGATACTTCCCCCAAATCACAATACTTTTAAATATTAACATTCAAATACTCTGCTTGCTTTTTCCAATACTGGGGAATGAACTCAGGGCCTTCCTACTAAGTTACATCTTCAGCCTTCTTTTTAATTTTAATTATTTTAAAATTTTCAGACAGTGTCTCACCAATTTCCCCAGGCAAGACTCAAATTTGAGATTCTCTTGCCTCAGCTTCCCATCAAACACTTTTCATACTATTAACACTGTTCTTTCATTTTAGCTGCCCTAATCTATTTTGTACTGGAAAATATCATTCTCAGTCCCAGACATAATTTGTATGACCTTTCAGTCAATCAGTTTGGACTTAAATGAAAAATACACCCTCTGGACATATATACACTATTGAACCAGACAATTAGTACTTTTGAACACTAATTTTAAAACCATTCAGTGGCAAACATTCATTATAGGTGGTGATTTTAAAAATGTTCAGAAATCAATAACATGTCAAACATAGCAGTCATCTCATTAACTTCTTGAGTCCCACTCATGTCTCTTTAGGAAGCTTTTATTTCATCAGTATTGACCATGGGAACCTAAGAGGAGTGACTCTACTGAGTTTCTCTCTGTCACACTACAGGGTTTGCTATTGGCAAGCAAACTGACTAAGAGCTAGTAAGGCTAAGTTTATTGGCTGTAAAAGTATCCATCCCAAAGGAAGACTTAACTGCACTCAGGTCCTTAATGGATCACCTGTTAGCTCCATTTCCAATTTACTCTCATTTTTTGAACTATAAGAGAGTGCTAAACTACTGAAGCTGTTAACAACAAATCAGGCAACCACAACTCTTCCTCTTTGAAATTAAAAATAGCTTACCCAGCAAATAGGTTGCTAAAAATCTTTAAGTAGGCAGGCAACTCTTAGTGTGAATTAACATGTGTATCCATCTCTAAATAAAAGAATCGATGTGTGTGGGGTTTTGTTTAGTTTTGTTTTTTCACTTAGAGCCTTCAATGCTACTTCAATCTTCATAGATTGGGATAAACAATACCATAGCTGCTTTTCCAGCTAAAATGTTAACTTCCACTTTCAGTGCTCCCTTGATGGGTCGTCTTCTTTCTTGGATCTTAGGAACTGTCCTTTCATGGTCCTCACTTAGCCAACTCCTGTCCATGCCACAGGCCTGAGCTATACTGAGCTTCCACAGAGCAACGCCCTGTGACCACTGGACTAGGTCCACTCACTGGGCCCTGGGCCCCGAGCACCACAGCCCCCTTCTCAGCAGCAATTTAATAGACACCAGGATCATCTAAATAGCTACGTTCATGGATGTGTTGAATGCCTATCTTCACAATTCCTCACACACACAGATATCAGAGGAGTTGACATACAGTTGGCTACTGCTTCTGTGTTCTTTCCTTTGTTTTTCAGACTGTGTATACACACACACACACACACACACACATACAAAGGGAAGCTACTATTATTTTTAAAATTATGAATTTTTAATTTGGATTTTCTGTTTCTCCCAAAGTAGAGAATTTTCCACATCACATGTGGAGAAGATACCACATGGTTTTGCCTCATTAATTCCTTCTCTGTCCACTGAAATATCACATATTGCTTCTTCTTTTCATGAAGTAAAATGGGTCCCTGTCATGTTGGCCTCAGAACAAGCTACCTTGATGTCCATTTGCATTCATATGCAAGGAACATTTGTGTTCTGTGGTCTCTCTTGGCCTCAGTATCCTTGTTTATTAAAAAAGCAAAACAAAAAAAGTGATTTTTTTTTAGACAATAGTTGGCTACAAGATCATGACACATGGCAGGGCTCAACTTGGGGTTAGCATCTAATAATCTTAAAGTTAGTCAAGATCGTATGCTTTCAAAATGTAGGACTCTCATTTAAATAAGGAAGATAAAGGATCCTTTTCATACTGTCACCTTGATCTTGGGTTGAGTTCCACTACATGTTTCTACGAGTTTCCAAATACTCTATTTTTATCAACTATATTAGATTCCTAGACATTCCATAGCAAATTACCACAAACTTGGCATATTAAGACAGCAAAGAGCTATCCTCCTCACTGTTTGGGAAGTCAGGCCTCTAAGACCAAGGTACCAGAAAGGCTGTGGTCCCTCTGTATGCTCAGGGCACAATCCATCTATGCCTCTGCCCTTGTGTGGGAGCCCCAGGTGTTCCCTGTCTGTGGCTACATCAACTTAATTCCTTAGCTTCTGCCTTCAGGTGGCTTTCTCTTTTTGTATGCTGCTTCTCTTTTTCTGTCTTTTATAAGGACATTTGTCATTGGATTTAATCATCAGCTGGACAACCCAGCATGATTTCATCTCAACATTCTTAATTACAATTTCCAAACTTGTTTTCCAAATAGAGTCACATTCAGAGATTCTAAAGTTTAAGACATGGACTTATGAATGTGTCCTTGGCATATACCATAATAAATACTCTATTTTGACCAAAAATATCTCCTAGCCTCTTTTTTATTCTTGATATAACCATAAAATAGAAACCAAGGCAGGGGTTTGTGGGGCACTACTGAATACATGTGAACACATGTGAACTGTTTATTCACTTTTTTACAAAATAAAGTTCTGCTTCAAAAGGGTTGCTTTGAATATTGTGATTACATTATTTCATATTTCTAATCTATTCAAAAGGAAGTTATATTATTATAAATTTAAAGAAGTAAGTATCAATAATTTAAGTCAGATTTTCACAGTTAAATTTACAGAGTTAAATGTCAGCAGACAGAATAAACCACAATGTTGTGTTGCTTTTTACTGGGTCAGAGTCCCCTTGAAAGTGATTCATAATATGACTACTGTTCATGGTTTATATTCTTTTAACTGATCTAATGCTGACAGACTGATTTTACTGTGAGAGAAATGTTTCATTTCTAATTTGGTTTTAAAAGACAATATAAACATTGAGATAATTACAAAGACTATGTTTTCATATGAGTCAAATATACTCCATTTAAGAAACCATCATTATCATAACCATTACAACAGGTATCACTTTTAAATGGTTGCCAGATGCAGTACTTTGCTAGATGCTTAACTAGCTAACTTAAGATGTTCAATTTACAAGGCCCAACTTCATGGTGATGCAAAGGCAACAGCCATTTTGTAGAAATGATACTTCGAGTTTTAAATTTTGAACTTTCCAGGACTAGAACTATATGGTAAGAGACTCTCTTGTGAAATCAGGCAGTGGCAGAGAGCCACAGCTCCCAGTCAGCAGTAGGATCAAAGAGAAACCAACCAACCAACCCTCTACAGTGAACTCTGTTGTTAAGCCAGGATATTCTGGAGGTTAGCTGTAGTCGATGAATTTTCCACATGATATTTTCAATTTGTGATGGGTTTATCAGGATATAACCTCATCATAAGCCAGGGAACACCTGTTTGGGTTAAAGAGTAGCATTTAATGAAAGATGCTACTGGGAGAAGAGTCCTATACAAACTGGAAAATTAAGAGGTTGGTTAGGAAAATTCATAGTTATTGCTATTTCAGAGTGCTGAAGTAATGAACCTTTATTTTGTATTAATGCAATGATTTAAATCTTTTCTTGGGAGTCAAAAACTGAGGGATGAATATTACTTCATTCAATGGTGCCTGAACTACCTTTATGGTATTTGGCATAAGTTAGATCTTCCATACAGTGGGGTTGAAGCTCATCCATCCATTCATTCAATCCACACTGAAAACCTGGTAACTATTCAGTACTACTGCATTCTCCAGACAGGCTCTGCTTAATACATACGCAAGTGTCTTACTCTTTATTTGTAAAGATTAAGTAATAAACAAGAGAAAAAGACCAGAGCTCTAAGCTCAGCATGTACGTACTGAAGGAACTCTGGTCGATATTATTTCTTTTTCACATTTTCGCTGACTGAATCCCTCTGGATGGGGGAGGGGACAATCAAGTGCTAGAGAAAACCTTTTTTTTCTGGTTATACTTTCAAGGAAAACCTGCATGTATTAGATATAAATGTATCTTAAATGATTATACAAATTGCAAGTCTCTTCACAAACCTAGAGATTCCTTCCAACTTTCCCAATTCATAAGTATCTTTTATATCGGAAAGTTTTCACTTTCTGAGTCATTTTTTACTTACAATGCATATCATGTTCTTCTTGACTAATAAATGAGGAGTCAATGTTTGAGATGTTTGTTGTTATAGCTCTTCAGTCTTTCTGAGGGATCAAATGAAGTTTAAATGGGAAAATAGAACATCAGAACTTCATAGTGATAGGTCCAATGCCTGGCTGGGCAATGGGCAGTCTTCATAGATCTCCCACTTACGTATCAATAGAAAAAAGTGCTTACTTCAGTGGAGAGCCATGAGGCAGTGCAATTCAGTGGTATAATGTACCAATCAATGCTCCTTGATTTAACATGGAAATATGTCCTCTATACCTACAGGAAGTTGAAAATATAAATCAAAACTGCATTCAGCTTTCTGAACATCATAGCTTAGCCTAGTCTACCTTAAACATGATCAGAACCCTTACCAATAGCATACTCTGGGGTGAAACCATCTAACCCAAAGCCGATTTTCTAATAGAATGCAGAACATCTCATGTACTTTATTGAATGCCTATATACAAAAGATGACAGTAACACAGTACACTGTAGAGTAGTGGTAATTTATCCCTCCAGTCAAGTGGCTGATTGGAAACTGTGGCTTGCTGCTACTGCCCAGCATTATGAGAGGACATCTGTCCTATATTGCTATCCCAGGGAAATACCAAACTTCAAAATACAACTTCTACCGAATATCTATCACTTTCACATCACTGTAAAGTCAAGAACTATCACAAGTTGAGGACTGTCTGTATTTCTTGGTTCAGAAGCTGTACTTCATCTTACTATTGTTTTGGAAATACAAAACAAATATGTTCAAAGTGTCCTTAAATCCCTCCAGAAATGTCTGGGTACACAGGGATACTTCTGCAGTTATCCATGGATATACATTAAGCTATACAAAACAGGCCTAGCACACTTAAAACACAAATAAGATATTTTATATATACTTCTGCAAGATTAATTTTCATATTTGTCAATATATTTTGAACATCACTTCAAATCAATAGAACTGTTTCTTGTGGAGGTATAATGTCATGGGTGCACTACTTTTTACTTATCCTTTTTTTCCATTCACAAGGTGTTTGGGGCTTTGCTATTACAAATAATGAAATAAACACTCATGTGTTTATATGATTGTATATTCATGTAAGAGTGTGCCTCGAATAAATTCTTAAAGCAGAATTTCTTTTTTTTTTTGGTACCGGGGATCGAACTCGGGACCTTGCGTTTGCAAGGCAGGCGGCAGAACCACTGAGCTAAATCCTTGGCCCTTAAAGTAGAATTTCTGGGCCAAAGAGTGCATGCACATACATGTGGTGCTGTTACACCATTATAGCTGACTGGGATTCTGAAAACAATGAAGCTATATCCATGCTAGAGAAAAATACGTAAGAATTTCATCATCTTTCAACATTTACAACTTTTTTATACTATTAATTTTATTGGTACATTTTAGGTATACAATATAATAACATTCATCATTGGGAATTTGCACCTTTACATAATCTCTCTTGGTTCTTATTTTTTCCCCTTCCCTTGCCCTCCCTTCAACCCCTTTGCCCCTCCCTATTTAGAAAGACTTTGTTCCCATTTTTTCATTTTCTCATATTAATTCCTTTCCCTTCTTTCAACTTACAACTTTTAAGGTTCTTGCTAATAAGATAGGTGAAAAGTAGAATTATTATTGTCATCTTCACTTTAATTTCCATCAAAATTTAAAGGGATTTATAGCAACCAAATCTTTTTATTCACAATACTGGGCATTACCCAATGCAAGTGAAAAGAAAAACACTCAACAGTGACCAAGTGCAGTGTGTAGTGGCTGTGGAAGGCGAGCACATGAGAGGCACCTGTACAGTAACGACTTCAGAAATACGACTGGGCTTTCACGTGTTCATCTCTATCAAATAATAGTGTTTGGTTTTGTTTTTTAATCTATCCATACCCAGCACATTTGCCAACACCATATCTCACCCCAATGGAAACACTATGACTTCCAACAATATTACACCTGACGACAAACACTGCATATGTGCTTTTATTAAGTTGAAAAAGATAAAGAAAAAAGACTTCCAAATCCCATACACTTTTGGTAGCTTCACAGTTGGGTTTATGGGTTTTTTTGGAGGCATGATCTTTTTGAAAATAAGAAAGACAAGTTATTGCCTAGATAATCATGCCATATTCTTCTACATATTCTTGGTGTTAATACTTGTATCCTACATTATTAGATAATTTCAAAGGAGTTTTTATTCAGAATAAGTTAAAATACACGACATATTCCAAAATACTTGTCATTTTTGAGTGTTTACCAATTAACTTTCTTTTCATGTGATATACAAACGTATCACACAACCCTGAAAGCCACACATAATATTATCTTGTATTATTCTGCATGTACAGATGAACAATAGAAGCTGAGAGTGCTACGTCATCAAGCCACAGATCTAGGAAGTGACAAAGAAAAGACTGGAACTACTTAGGACCTCAGTGTTCTTGCCCGCTCTAGCTGCAGAATTTAAGAAAGATGAAGTCTCAGTGCTGGGAAAGAATTTACCGCCTATCGGGCTGAGCTACTTCTTTTGCAGATGAAAAACATCATCTTAAGAATTTCTTGGAGGGAGCAGAAACTGAGAGAAGGGTAGGGTATGAACAACATTAAGAGGTATTATGCTCATGTACCAACTATGCACCATAAATGCAATCATTATGTACTGCAAATGCATATTAATAAAAAAATAAATTTTATGAAAGAATTTTTGTCTGATGTCCAGCACAGTCCTTGCCAGGAGTGGATAATTCTACATGATGGATAGATGAAGTGACCTCTCCAATTCTACACAATTTTTTTTGTCTCCTAGGGGAGAGGAAGGAGTTATGTAGAACTGTCTAGACCACATTTCCTGGTCCCCAAGCCAATATTTCCATTTCCATCTTCCAAAATAAGATATAATATAGTTTTACATTAGTCAAGGCAACTGCAATCATTGCATTTGAATTATTATTTAGAGGCACCTCGGTCTTGGGAGACATACATATCTGGCCAGACAAAGAAAATGCATATAATAAGGCGAAAAACACAAAAATTAAGTACACCCGTTTAACAGACTTTTATTAATGTGCCTCAGTTCCTGTCAGTTTTATAAAAAGAATTAAGTGAAGAAGAATAACCACTTCACATATGACATTCACTTGGCAGTTTAGAAATGACTCTTCTGCCAAGGAGCATGTTAGAAGCTATTCGGAATTCTAGTTCAAAGTGCCTAAGTCATGAAGCTTTGTGCCCTAAACAGCTCCCTGTTACAACCATGATCATGATGATCAAGACATGATGTGTCTACGTTCCACCTCCCTAGGATAAATGTAATTATTATGCATTGCAAACATACTAATAAGAAAAACTACCTGCATCGGTCTATGCAAATTATCAGGAAAACATTATCATAAGTCATGGGCATCTTTTCATAGTCTAGCTTTCTACTCTGTAACTCACTTGCTGAGTTCCTTAAAGACAGAGAATTTTTCTAACCAGTCCCTGGCACACAGTATTTTCTAAGTAAACACTTGTTAATACCTAGATGAATGAATAATTCCTATCTAGTGTCATTTTATCATTACAGGGATTCTCAACCCTGAGTGTACATTAGAATCACCCTAAAAGTACTGACACCATCACCTGACTCCATGAGAATTCTGATCACTCCATTTGCCTAGGTTTTTAGATTTTAATTTCCACTTGATTCTATTTTCCAGATTATCCTGCTATCTTTTTAGGCAATACTGCTACAAAGACATCACATTATGAGTCACAAGCAAACAAGAATTGCTATTTGGAGATATGCTATTTGGAAATTTACTGAAACTGACATTTTAATTTAAAATTTAACTTTAAATGTATAAGTATTTGAATATCTCTTTTTTCTTTCCTTCCACCCCCCTGACCCCCTTAGTTAGCATCTGAATAGATGGTAGTATTAGCTTTTCACATTAACTAATGAGCTTTGTTGGGTGACCAACTATAAGGAATGATGTCAAATGCTTTGGGTTGTTCTGGCTTAAATAGTATTTATGAACGACCAAAGATTAGAGATCTAGTAAGGAAAAAGAACATACATTAAATCAAAAGAACTGAGCACAAGCCTGGTGCCTGAGAGCAGAAATGGAGTTGGATGGATGACTTCTGCCTCACAGAAGTTAATGTCAGGTCAATAAGGAGAATCTATAAGGATGTCTTTCAGAATAGCTTTGGATACTGGCAGAGTCCCAAACCATTTTAGTAGGGCAAAGGAAAGTTCAAGTTTATCAACTAAACATGGCTCCTCCCATTGAGGCTTAGCTAGCCTGGTCATGTAATGGCCTCTGGGGTTGTCTGAAACATATAGACTCCTTCACTTTCTTCCTCCACACCAGGATATTTGAAAGCAGTTCATTACAAGACACACACCTCCATGGCCAATCTGTGACAGTGGGCCACCAGTAGTCCCCTGCATAAGAGGATGTATGTATATCTATAGTAATATTTTCAAGCATACCCCATAAATTCTTGACCAGAATATTTTTATGCCATTCACAAAATTTTCTTATAACAAAGAATACTTTGGTACAATTCCCCTCAAATATAACATTAGTATTGCCCATTTTCCCCTCAGTACTTAAAAAAAATTACTCTTATCTCCCATCCTTCCCAGGAGCTTGGCAGCAAGACAAAGTGCCAGCCCCTAATATGCTACGTCTTTTTGGCAGCTATATCACCTTTGTGAGTCCCATTTTCCTCATCTTTAAATAGAACTGATAGCAGGAGAAGAGGACCCAACTCATTACCTTGACCATTGTTTTCCCATATAGATATGCTCCTTTCCTATACCACAGTGTTTTCTGAGTCCTAGAGAAGGACAATAAACTTTTTCTGTGAGTGTGCTATAGACTCAGGATCCAATCATGGTTTCATTGAAGATAGGCATGCTCTGTATTTTCCCATTGAAAGTGCAGTGCTTGTTCCCAAAGGAGCCAGGGTGCTCTCCAACTGCATGCATCTCAGGTGGGTCACAAGCTGTGTGACAGAACCTGTCTTAGTTACTTTTGTTGTTGCTGAGACAAAATACCTGACACCGAAAGTTAAAGGAGGGAAAGCTTATTTAGCTCACAGTTTTTGAGGATTCGGTCCATAGTCAGATGGCTCCAAGGCAGGGTGACATGGCAGACAAGCATCACAGAGAGGAACCAGTTCATGGTGGGCAGAACGTAGCAAAGCAAGCAAGTAAGGGACGACCATAGCTCTTTCTATCCCTTATATTGTATCTGGCTACTTAGGGCAGGTAGCACTCATACCTTTAATCCTAGTGCCCTTGATCCTAGCATTGCACCATGAATCAATCCCAGCATCACGCACTTTAGATCCAGCCACCTCTGAAAAAGCCCCACTTATGACTGCATGAGGCTTTAGGGGGACATCTAGACACAGCCATAACAGGACCTAACAGCCTGCTGCCAGTGCTTCATTTTAAAGGGAAAGAATAAATAGCAGCAGGACCTGTCAAGTTCCTTCTAAACATCCAAATGTAAATGAAGGTGATTCCCCTTGAAGACTGTCTTTAATGAGTTCAAAAGAGTTCTATAATAATGGCTGGATTTACATTCTTCTTTAGCACCTCTCACCTGGTGTCCAGATTCAGACACCCAGCTAAAGAACAGGAGAGCTTCTCAGAGGTGAATCCTAAAATGTAAATTGTATGCAACAACTAGGAAATGTGAACAGATTGAACAAACAGATTGACTCTCAGGGACAAAGCTTGAATTTATATATCCTAGAATCACAGCACCGTGAGTTTGCAAAGTTAACTAAATCTTAACTTTCTGCAATTGTATTCTATGTCAAGTCTTTCCACATCCACGGGCCAATAAACAATTTAACCCTTTAATCATTAGCCCTCAATTAAAAAATGAAAGAAGCATATGAAACCTTAATTGACTGACCTTCTATAAAATGTTAAATTCCTCCACGCTCACTTCCACAGGCCATTAAAACATGCACAGGGAAGAAAGTCAAGGACTGAAAAATAACTTTGACAGCCTGGCAAATTGGCTTATAAGTAATTTAAAAGCTCTACTTTACTTCCTAAATTGTCCTGGAAATTAGAATTTTTAAGTCAGTGCTTTTGAAAATATTTGACTTCGTATTTTTTCCAGCTTAGGAAACTTTAATTAGCATAATAAAAATAGGTACATTCAAGAGAAATTATAATTTTTTCATATAACTGTCCTTTCAGTGATAGAAGTTATTTCTATGATGACCATCTCAATTCAAGAGAACTATTCAAGTCTAACATACAATAAATGGATACTCTTGCCTATATCCCACAATCTACAACTGTGTGTGCGTGTGTTTTCTAATTTACAAAACTGAACGTAAAAACGAAAGTGTGTTTATTCTACTCAACAGTTAAAGAATACCGTTGTGTCAAACCATGTTGATACCTCAAAAATATTTTCTAAATAAAAGGAACCAGATTCAAAACAGAATATATCATATGCTACCATTTGTATGTACAGGAGGAAAAAGTCTATCGTGAGAAAAATCAGATTGGCGGTGTTCTGAAGGTAAAGGGGAAGACATGATTGAGAACAGGGCTCATGGTTTTTTAGGGATGACGAGCACATCTTAAATTTTTATTTTAGTGATGTAACAGGACTAATATTTACAAAAACTCATCAAATAGTGCATTTAAATGTATAGTTTAATGGAAATTAAATCACAATAAACTGACTTTTAAAACCCTATTAGTTTGGTAGTTATTTAGCTGGGTTTATTACAAATATATTGGAGATCTCCTCCCTGGTCTGTTATAGAATTAAAAAGTGTGATTTATAAAACAGATAGGAGTCAAAACTTGGCCACTCAGGCTATTGGGCCTAGATTAGGGTAAAAATTACAGAAAATACAACAGTATGATTCAAGTAGAGATTATACATAAAACACGACATCATCTTTTCCTGGGACATTCTAGTGTGTTCACTGCTGCCATGAGCCAGCCAAGTGTAGGAGACAGAAGAGTGTGGTGACAAGGGAAAAACGCTCTTGTTCTCATTGGTACACTGGGACTGCTCAGAAGAAAGAAGCTTTCTAATTCAACAAGTAATCACTCAGTTTTGCTAGAAAAACCAGTAACTACATATAACTTTCTTAATTATTTGATGACCTCCATGTCTTGATTTACTTGCTGACACTGTTTACATTAAGCATGCTTCTTTCTTATATATTCCTTCACATTATTTCAAACTTAGCTCAAAGAATTTTAATCCATTCACTAACTAATTATCTAACAACTCTATTTTGGGGGTGGTACCGGGCATCGAACTCAGGACCTTACGCTTGTGAGGCAGGCGGCAGAACCACTGAGCTAAATCCCTGGCCCCAACAACTCTATATTTTTTATAAGGGCTTCCTATTTTCCTTCTGACTATGTAACCACTTTTAACAAAATACCTGATGAAGTTTGATATGCCTTAAAATTCTACTTCGTACTGTTCATTTTCTTCATATAAATTATGAGAGCAAATATAAACACTAGCAGAATTTTTACTGTTTAAAGAATATACATTTTATTGAACAATGTACTCAGATTTACATAATATACATGAATATATGCATCTAAGTGTGTGCTTGTGTGTTGTGTGTAAAGGTAAAATGATCTGACCATTCTGTGATACCAAAGCAATTTTCATACTATAAGGTTATCATCTGACATTTGTGCAATCTTTGCCACGAAAAGATAATTAAACTTTTTTAACAAGGAAGTTCACCTTTCTTTGTTACACAAAAGCAAGTACTGTGGATTGAACACAACAATTTTTGGATTTCACTTCTAGCAGTTGTTGGCAGAAAAACTGGCTTACTAGTTGCCACCCTATTTGCCCCTCCTCCGAAAATTTAGTTGATTTGTTAGTGTACACATAGCTTTCGGGGGTGGGTTTTGCATCCAATCCCTTGTGCATAATTTCCTTGATATAGAATTTTCATAGCCACGGTTGTAAAGAATGTTAAACAGAACATTTTGGTATGTTTGTAACTGGGATCCATCACTCACTGACATTCCACCACAAGGCTATATTTAAACCTTTACACCACTTGCCTTATCAAAGGAGCAGTTTGGCATTTGGTATTTGGAGACAGCTATAAAGCTGCACCATCTGTAGCACTCTGTTTCAAGAGGGACATCAATTTTTATTCTTGTTGGATCCTTCAGGAATACCCTGCTGAAACTGAGCACAGGAATGACTCAGTTATAATTCAGTCTTCTAACTGTGGCCAAGGGTATACATGGCAGACGGAAGTACTTGTGTTCACATATTTGCCAAAAAAGAAAACTGTTGTCAGATATTCAGCCACGGAGGAAGGAGTCTTCTAAGTGACATCTACTCATCGAATATCTGGCTATGGCAGTGTCTTAAGATTCATATCAACACTGCTTTTAAGGAAATATCCCAGACTGAACTGAAAAATAAAACATGTTTATTCATTTGTGGGTTTTACTTGGGAGAGTGAAATGTAGTTACCAAACCTAACACACACCAAGTATAGGAATTAGATGGGTTCCAACTAATGGAGTTATAGATTGGATGCTTTTGTTCTAAGTGTAATTACTTAAAGCACAAAAACTAATCACCTAGTAGATCAGAACATTAGAGAAATGCAGAGAACTATAAGGAAAGAAAAACATGCAGCTGGCCAAAGAGAAAAGATCATTCAATGCAGGAAAGTGGGTCTGTAAATACATTAAAAAAATAGTAGTAACTGACCTTTACTTCCTTTGAGCATACCAGAAGAATAAATGAGCTGAAACAACATGTGAAATTCAAGTTCTGCATTGACAATGCACTCTTTCCTGGCTGGAAATGTTAAACATTGGAATGGGTGATAGATAACCAGTAAAATTTTTAAAAAAAATTTTCTATTTGTACAAATTCATAGAGATCTTATATACTGAATGAATCAATTCCCGTCACTGTTCATGCCAATGCTTGAATTGTTCCAAATGTGGTCGGCAGAATGCCTTTCACATTGGATAATATACTTTCATATTCAAAGTGAAAACTTTGGACAATTATACTCAAAAACAAAATGAATAGAGCAAAAACCAGATCTTTATTGTGCCCTCTGAAGAAAAATGGGATGTGGTGTAACTAGAGAACTCTCTCAATGGACTCTCCAAATATACTGGGTCTTAGCTTTGGGAATTTCTTTGAGATAAAATGATAAGTAACTAAATACTTTTATTACTTGACATATTTATTTTGGTGCTCTCTCTGATGGTTCGTAGGGGAGTTTGGATTTTCCATGTCTGATAAGAATTCAACTTGATGTTTTGGGTTTAAATCTATCTAATAATTAGTTAATAGCAAATTTTAACTTCCTGGAGGTATTTCTCATTAGAAAAATAGATATAGCATTCATATATATATATATAAATATAATTGAGACTATTAAATTTAAAAATCCACATAAAGTACTTGGCACAATACCTATATTCCTATTAAGAAACTGAAAGCACGCATATGAATTGGCATTAAGAGGCACCAGAAACTGAGAAATGTGTATGCTTCTGCTTTTCACAGTTCAGTTAAATTTCTGGTATGTTTTACTCTTTAATCATGACACGTGCATGTCCTCATTTGGGGAAGAATATCATTGCCCATACAATTAGTATTTGTATTTGTTTACACGTTTTCTTTCAGAAGAGGAACACTGTCTAATGCAATGGAGACATACCACAGACCAATTCACGTATGATACAGATAACTAGAGGACAGTTTCAGGGGAGCCAGTGAACCTCAGGGAGATGAACTGAGCTTAGCAAACCACTGACCTCATTCATCATATTCAGCCAACTGACTAAACAAAGTGTCTGGTTCTCTCTTTAAAAGCCACTGTTTTATGTACAGATGTGGCAGGTAGAGAAACACAGTTTCTAAGTATCATTGTATCTTCCTGAATCAGAATTCCAATGCTTCCCTCAAAGTACTTGAAAATCATGAGTTCACTATAAAGAAACATAAATGTTACACTTTTAAAAGTAGATTATCCCAACCCAAATTTAAGTAGCTTAACTGCTCCAAGTAAAATCATGTCCTCGAGCAGATGTATTTTTATAACAAGTCAAATTGTTCTAGCACAAACCCAAAATATGACATTGAAAGTCTTAGCAAATATCTCCAGAAACGAACAAAATATCCATATCAGTGAATATTTACCTATTGCCAAGACAGAATACACATGATACTTGACAATAAAAGGTATTAATGGTTAAAGGTAGGTTGAGGGTGAGGAGACAAATCATAAGTGGAAGTTTAAACCCTGATTCTTCTACAAAAACATGGAATCAATAGAAGGTCTATCTTCCTGGAAAAGCTCTTTTCATCCCAGGATAGAGGGGGTAAAATTGGAAACACAAAGTCTTGATCCTACTACCCTGGAAAAAAGTGTAATTCCTCAAAAGTCTTAGTAAGTATCACTTGAAACCAAAGAGGAGCTATGATGAAAAAATACACAGTATGTGTTTAAAAAATAAATTATTACAGTAAGACATTGCCATTAATCTCTCTCAAAATTCTTCCACTTGTTTTGAACACACTTATCCTGCCGTTCTTGACACTTTCCGAAGCAGTTCTGTAAGTCATTTTTCTGTCTCCAGTTGCACTACTGTGGCTGCTGTGAAGCCCTGAAGTAGTTTAAAACATTTACCTTTCATGATCATCTTGATTTGGGGGAAGATTCAGAAGACTAAGAGTACCAGATCTGGGGAAAAGGTAGATGAAGACACACCTTAATGTTTTAACAAGACTGCTTTTCTATTTGATGGTACTTAGCAGTACCATTCATGGTATTATTTATCACACCTTGGACAAAAACTCACAAAAGAGGACTTTCAGAACTGCTTCAGAAAGTGGCAAGAATGATGGAAAAAGTGTGTTCCGTGTGTGTGTGTGTGGCGGGGTATTCTGAAAAAAAATTAATGGCAATGTATCACTTACTGTAAATTTTTAAAAATTTAAACATTTACTGTGTTATTTCAATTACACTTCATATACTCTAATATTTGGCAGAATTTGGGGGCATCTTCTTGTTTTGTTATTTGAACTCAGCAGCACATGTTGCCAGGGGCAAGGGAAGAATTTGGCATAGTGGGCAAAAAGGCAAAACAAGTTTGTTGTGGACATTTCAGTGGGATAATCCCTGAGTTCTATGTCTTAACATGATATTGTAAAAGAAATCAACCTAATGTCAGTATCATAAAAAGAAAGTCACCACTAATCAATATAAATGGACTAGGCCCAAGACTGAAAATTATGTTAAATATTTCTATAAAATCTTTAAAATTAGATTCACAGGAAGAGTCAAAACATCATTCTAATTTGTCTATTTTAAACTAGCTGTTAGAAAGAATCAACTCATCTAAGATCAACTGGGACTTCTGTATGGTTTTCCTTCGCTTAAACTGGAGTTTTCGTGATGGTTTTAGTGGCTATCTTGCTTTTCCTCCATGAGATTTAAATGTATCATTTAGCCAGTGGTTCTCAGCCCTGGCTATACAGCAGAATCACCCAAGAAGCATTTGAAAGATCCCAGTGTGCGGGCCCTATACACAGGGATCCTGGTTCCACTATTCTGCAGCAGAGGATGTGCATCCATGTTCGTTAATAGCTTCTGGGGTGGTTCTAAGGTGCAGATTAGTTTGAGAACCACTGATTTCAGCCTCTGTTTGTAGGCTTAGGAAATGGTACATCTCTCATGAGTGGACAGAGCAAAGATGCTACAGAGTGAACAAGGAAACCCAGGTACCCCTCATCTCCACATGCTGTGGCTTGTCTATGTGGTGTCCATTTTGGGGAGAAGCCCAATGTGTCTGTAGTTGTATGGGTTATGTTAAGGAAGTGCTGGGTCAGAATCTGAGTCCTTTGCCTCTCTCTGGTGGTTGAACTTGCGAAATATAAGGGAGTAGGTATTTGCAGGTGGGATTCACATCTTGTGAAGGAAGTCAGTTTATAACAAAGGAGAAAAGCAACATTTGAAGACCCTGATTGTGGTTGCCTCTGAGGATTGCTCATACAACTAATCTTCTGAAGCTTAACTGTTTGTTTCTTAAAGTAGACCATCTTCTTTTCAATAAAATCTGTTTTTGATGAAAGAAAAGTGAAGAGAAAAATCCTACAAAATCATTTTCTCAGATTCTACAAAATATATCTTTACTGATAAGATAATTTAATGAAAAACAAAAGAAAAAATTAGGTCAACTCTACCCTCTAACCTCTATTTGATATATCTTATGTTTTAATTTTTGACTTTTGTAAAAAATGCCCTGCATTTCAAAGTACTGCATCTGAATGTCTTGAGGGTCGTATTTAAGCAAACACAGGCTGTGCTCACTTAAATGTCATTGGAGGTTTGTACATGCACATTCCCATGTAGAAACTGAGGAAATTGCTAACATTTGTAGGCTTCGTTTTTCACATATACTTAACACTTCATTATGAGTGTACATTTTTCAAGTAAGTCTTAAAACAAGAACATCTGCTAACTTACAGTTATGAGTGCTGACAGTACATCATTAGTGTACACTGAAGCAGGTTCAAAAAGTGTGATTTTGAAGCAAATGATGACAGGTCCAAGAAAAGGGAATGTTATTCCTGGGTACATTCATGCATGTTTTATATGCTCAGGTAATTGGACTGAACTTGAGACACTTAAGATGCCTAATAGCCTTTACTGATTATTGAATTGACTAAGAATGTAAAATACAAAAATAAACCCATGGATATGGCCTTTTGTCTGAGTCGTCAGTAGCTACTGACAGTCTTAGAAACGGCCTTGATCAAAGACTTCACCTGTCACATATTATGGTTAGAATTTTGTCATGTATATAGCTGTTGGCACACACACATATTTTTTTTTCTATCATGGAACTTAATACCTTCTTCACTTCTCTGTCCTTCCAGTATGCTGAAAAGTTAGTATTATTTTTTTAAATGCAGAGCTCCAATATTTTTTATAATTCTCTTGGGACTGTGACAGTGAAGTCTTCATCCTAAGGTTGGGTGTTTCCCAACGAGATCCTTGTGGTGCTTCACTAATTGGGAATCATTGCCCAAGAAGCTTAGCAGATCTGTCTGGTCCCCAATCTTTATATTTGATCTGTATATTGGAAACTCAATCACAGTGATTCACCTATAATATTTCTCACCTTGCTCTATTACATCTTCTTGTAAAACAAAAAATATTTGCAACATTGGGGCTAAAAAATGACTGTGTATCGGTTCTGATTCCTCGGGTCTTATCTTAAATTAAAAATTTAGACAATCTGACGTATGGCAGTGGAAGTTTGAGGATCCCCATATTTGGTAAGTCAATCCTTGGGGAGTATGAAAAGTATAAATTCACATCAAATATCTGTCTTCTTTCTTTTCTTTCTCTCTCTCTCTCTCTTTCTTTCTTTTCTCTTCCCTTTCTCTCTCTCTCTCTTTTCTTTCTTTCTTTCACCATATCGACTCCTGAAGGCATCATTACCTTATTTGAAGGAAAATAATATTATGCAACTTCAAAATACAGACATCTATTCACCAGAACTGTATGTAGACACTGTTTCACATAATGTTCTACGAAATAAATGTACAAAAGACTGTGAATATTTAAATATTGCATTTTAACCACATAACAGGAGTTCTTTCTTTTTTTCTTCAAGTAATAATAGAATTCTGGTCTGCATAAACATAACTGTCCAGAATTTTTAACTTTAGCAGACTGCTGCCTTTAACTACATACATATGTGGTACTTCATCTGCATTCCAGAATAATTCTGGCATTCTCAAGGAAGAAAGTCAAGAAAGAAATTTCATAAAACTTAACAGAAGCTAAATTGGCCCAAGAGTTTGGATACTGTCATAAACAGCAGGGAACAAAATCGCACCATTCTTCAGTGGACATTTTCATTACTTCTGAAAACACAATCTATAGATTATATGTACTTATCTAAATGAAAACTTATCATGAGCTGTGTTTGATCTAGAATTTCCTTCACAAAATGAGCTAAATCTCTTTAAGTACCAGGGTTTCCTTTGAAAAAGTTAAAAACTGTGGAATAAAATCATTTCAAAATATATTTTATCAATCTATAAGAAATGGCTAATGTTTGGTGATTTTTTTTCTAGAAAAGTAGTACAGATTGTACAGTTCAACCTAATGTTACTTCATTATATAAGAAGAAGACTAAAAGACATGCATCATTTATTGATCTTATTATGTACAACTAGAGAGTCACAAGAATTTTTAAAGGAAAAACACAGATGCCAAGAGTCAACAACAAAATTATTTATAGATTTTGCTTTGCCATTTACAGGGACTATGCCTCAATAATGAACTTTATTTTTAAAAAGAGGCTCAATAGACCTTGAGAAAAAACAGCTTTGACATAGGTGATGCTACTACATTAATTTTAAAGTATTTTTCAAGTCCGTGACTCTGCATTTGGGCCATAGTAACTCTACTGTACTGATGTGTGCTATGATACAATTTATAGAATATTTATTTAATGACCATTGAGACTCCCACTGGAGTAAACGGTGTACTGACTTTGATATAACAAAATGAAATGGGCAGAAGTTAATACATTGATCTTACTTGACAAAGTGTCATAGTACAAACATTATTATCAATCTGCATGATTCTACCTATGCAGTTCATTGCTGTCAATGGCAGCTCCTGAGCATGGACACCATTAAATATCTGTGATTCAGGGCTCAGAGTAAAGATACTAAAGTGTTAGCCAGATGATGTCAAATTGATCACAAATCACTTCCACTCCAGGATACATTGCTAATATCATGGTATAAATTCATAAAAATATTCATTTTCTACATGAATATATTTAATAGCATCATCACTTCATTCTTTTAGGTTGGCAACATCAACACTCAAAAATCAATTGCTTCTTCTCTTCAGTAATTTTCTTTCAATAAGACACATGAGAAGCCTTATGTCTTTATTATATATAATTTGCATATGTGCCACATGACCTGTCTTAGCAGATGGGACTTTACATAGTTAAAAATTATACTCAATTTGCTTCTGTCTTGGATCCACCCAGGAATTCAAGAGAGGAACAGAATACAGTGAGCAGGGGCTTTTAGAAGGGAAGAAGGATGGCCTCATAGTATAGAAAAAGGGATTGGATTTGGAGATTATGAGTGGCAGCAGTGCCATCTTAACAAAAGAACAGGAAAAAGGGAAGTGTATAGACAGATGTACCTCATCTGTCTTTCCCTCCACACTGTCATCCCTGAACCATTTTCCAGAAAGGGCCCTCAGCACCTGTAGAAAGGTACCTTTCTCCACAGGCCCCTCCCAAGGGAATGACTCCCAGGTTTAGACAACAACATATTTGCTTTCCTATTCCTGGCTTAAAGTGACTGCGCCAGCAATGGGCACCTGACCCAAGAACATAACTTGACAGGCTGCCCACAATAGGTGGGGACCAGCTGGTCCTTGAAGTACTCTTGCAAAGCTTTTGATCAACAAATGATAGAGAAAGCCAGACTATTGATCCTGGGAGCAAAAGCTAAAACGTGAGCAAGAACCAGATCAAGCAATGAGTGAACTGAAACGGAGAATAAACTAACGTAAAAGATTCATGATTTCAAGTGACTTGAAACAGCAATTATGGAAGAGTCACAGACTGAGAGGAGATGAGTTACTGCAATAGGGAGAACACATGTGCCCTCCAGACTCAGCACACAATGAGATGAGCCAGTGCTCAAAGTACCCATGTCGTAAATGATGTCTGTCTCGGCAGTTCTCAGTATGAAGGCTCCCTGGGACCTTCCACAAGTTCCCTCCCACAATCTTCCCCAGCCAAGTTTCATCTTCCTTCCCTGAACTCCTAGAGCTCCTCTTTTCCTACTTCTCATGAACTTCTCCACTTTCCATCGTGTATCAGGTATTTCTGTACACATATTGCCTACAAACATTAACCTCACCAAAGACCTATCTACAACTAGCCACCTGGGCACACAGTAGTTGTACAATATTTATTTACCAAAGAAACATCCATGTTATAAAAAAATTATAACCATGTAAGAATTCTCTCAACTTGAAATAAAAAAATACTTGTAGGACATGTAAAATATGAATTCACATATAGATAATTAACCCGGTTTTTTAGTCCCCATGCATGATATTTAAAGATATTTTACAATAATAACTTTAGATGGATAGTTAAAGAAATTCAAAGAAAATATCATGATAACCACATTACTATCACAGGAAATCCATGAGTCTTTGAGTCTCCAGGGTAATTAAACACTTTTTAATGGATATGTCACAAACAGTTTTTCTGATATGGCATTAGCCCTCTGTTCTAGTACAAATGCCATTGCAATGTCAAGGAGGGTTTTACTTCTTTTGTGTTCTCTAGCATAAGTTTTGTTTTGTTTTATGTTCATGTGATGATAATAAGAAACCAAAAAGTCTGATTACTTCTTTACTCTGTTATAAGAATTATGGTAGAGGAGGTCAAGGATGCAGTTAAAATGTTTTTATATAAAATTATGGTAACACATTTCTCATGAGGTATGGGGCTTAAGTAGTGTTTTATCAAAGCACCTTGATAAGAAAATATGACCACTATAATACTATAGGGGAAGTGGCAATAAACTTGAAGACTAAAAACTACTCGATTAAAATAAGAATTTTAGTTTGATAGCGTAGTAGATAAAATCACAGGGGAGACATACGGTCAGTAGAACATGTAGGAATTAGTTCTCATCTACCTTTTTATAGTTTTATTCTTAGCTTTATCTCATCCCAAACTGTTGATGGCATCATTATGGAACAGGTTTCTGGCCATGGATGACATTAAAAATGGTTTTGTCAAGATCAACTGACTAATGTACATTGCTGGCTAGTTTACAAACAATTCACATTTTCACTTTTCCAATGTTGAAACTGTCTTCATTTTATAAAAGAAAAAAATATGCTTTAAACTCAAAACATGGTTTAGGACTGCTCTTTAAACAAATTTACTAAATGCAAGTAAATGAATTCAGGTCAATACTCAGTGGGATTAATTACCTTTAGGAAATGTACAAGCTATTTAAAATTCAGGCTATTTTATTTGGATATATCATTTGATATGATAACAGGTACATCTTTATAATTTAGCCCTCTTTTAACTCTGAATTCTACACTACTGCTAGAAGTTGCTTCTCAAATATCCATTTCTGTTCTTATAAATATGCCCATTCTTTTAAAATTAAAAGTCAAATTAGTATGTCTAAGGAGATTACCATTCTAACTGAAATAATTTCTCACATATTCTCGGTCATCTTCCCTTTCCAGACTGTGAGCATGTGGGAAGGGTGGGTCAGGAGGACCAGAGTAAACTTTAGTGGTGTTTCATTTTTGCTTTCAATGGTCAGTGGGTATGAGCCTCAGAGTGATGACAGAACGCTTTCTAAAGAAACATCCATCTTTGGTTGCCATTTTGTCCAGTGCTAACAAGAAATAAAATACATGATTATTTACTTCCTAGTAACGGACTACAAATCCAGAAGCACTCTGAACTGAGAAATACATGATTTGTACATTATAAACAAACATTTAATACCATTTTATTTTTGTGAGAATGGTGAAGAGTTATTGAGAAAGCAAGAACACATTAAAAACCATAACAGCGCAAGGTGGGGCTTGAGTCAAAGGTACAAGGAGCCACACTTGCTCAGGATTCCCTGCACGGGCATGTTAGCAAAGAAAAGATCACTGTTTAGGTTGTAGAAAGTGACCTGATACTCTCCAAGTTCATTTTGTCTCTGCCAAAAGCTTGGAGGTTTTCTACCAGTTTAGGAATGATGGCTCTTCTCTTCGCTGGAAGTCATTTTGGTACATGACCAACTATGTAACCTTTGTTTCAAAATCCACCTACTACACTTCCAATAAAAATTTCAAAAATTATTTTTTTATGCTTTCAGGTCTGTTTAAAAATACTACTCCTCCAACAAACACAAAGCAAAGAACACAGCAGAATCTCACTGCATTTTACTTATAAGGGATCATGAAAAGTAAGGTCAGAATATTTTCAAGAAAAAGAATCTCAGCTGTGTTCTGCGGTGAGATTCCTCCCTTTGGTCCCTGCCCATAGGCCAGGCTCTGAGGCTCTACACTTCTCTACTTCCCACCCCACCCTTTGGGCTTAGCTTTGTTCTCCAGCCCTCCCTCTGGTCTCTGTAGTTCTAGCTCTTCAGTTCCACTTTGAGCCTACTGTGCCCCTCTTCCTTGTGCTGCATTACTTTGAAAAATGTTCTCAAGTGAAATGCTATGGGATTTTGAAAGAATTTTGGCCATGTGTTTAACCAGAGGGCTCTCTGAATATGGTTGCATTTGGCTAAGTTCCACTCAACTCCCTAAATTTAGGGAAAGAATGTAGGACTGTAATGTCAGATTCTGGGCCACCATTTATTCATTTATTCATTTATTTATTTACTCACTCCTGATTAAAACAGTAATATAGGTTGACACGAAGGAAAGAATCTAAGTCACCACTGAGTGATCTTACCACACTGGGTTGTTAGCCATTGCTATGATTTTACTATATATAATTCATTCCCTTAATTCCTCTGCCTCCAAAAAGTGTCTTTAAAAATACCCTGTACTCCTACAGCTTACACAAATTATAATCTGCTTATTTATTTTAATAAAGTACAGCAAATATGTTCCTATTCCATTAACTTTATGTAAAATATAAACTTCCCTCTTTCAGTTTCATGATGGATACATAGCATAATTTATTTAAGCAGCACTTGCTGTTGGATATTTAGGTTGTTTCTAAATGAACCCTGTTGTGAATAATGCTGGAACACAGATCCACACATTTTTGATTATTTCTTTAGATGGCTAAAAAAGAGGCTTCCAGAGCAAGCAGTTCATTAAGGTAATAAGAACAGATAGCTCTCCTTTGAGATGCCTTGAGAAAAACCCTACTTAATGTTTTTAAAAAATGATCAAGTGAAAGTGTGATTTCCCATCTTATGTACAGTATAAACTTTTCTTGGTAATGAAGTAAATAAGCTTGAAGGAAATAAAGTACAGACGAGTTTTAAAAGGCTGACAGATTAAAAGGGGGGAGGTATGTTTCAATGGGAAAATATATAGGATAATGCACTTAGAAAAAAAATAACATGTTCCGTGTTTACAAGCTGATGGGATTATATAGCTTAAAGTGATCAATTACCATTCAAAACAAGGACATCCAAATCATTAATGCCTGGTTTATGAAGACAGAAGCTCAATGTGCCTTCGAGAGCAGAAGAAGGGCTGATGTATTGGGCAGGAATATGGAATACCTGGAAACACCTTGTGACTCTGAGGGAAAAAGAAGTTGGTCAATATGCCTTGCGTTTGGAGACCAGTGGATGAAGAGCGGCACGATATATCACCGCGAAAAATGCCATTTTGGTGTAAGGATCATTTTGAGCTAATAGCACATGAAAAACAGATACAAAAGATATACTATATACCAGGAAACAGACTTCCATATTTCTGGAAATGGAAGAAAATTCTCATCTGAGAGATGACTTCCCTGTAACAGGAGAGAACAAAGGTCCTTGTCACCAGGAAAGGGGAGCTGACTTTGCTAATACAGTAACGTTTACCTTCTTTACCCTCCACATGCATTCGAGTTACTTTTCCACCACAGTCATTCACTGACCTGCCTATTTATATTTGCTTTGGCTACTGCCAGTTCTTTGGGTCTTTATCTTCCTACAGAGTACCTACCTGTAAAAACCTCTATGCTTTTCTTCTGTTCATCCATCTCATTTCAAATGAATCTGTGCTCAGCTGGAGATGCTTCCAGAGTAGGAAGTAAAATTTTGCTTCCCTTGTGCTGCATAAGGCAATGTATAAAATATGCAGGCAGAGATGAGATTCGGTTGAAGTCTAAGCAATCATGAATATACTTTCACACTAAATGCTCAATTAGCATACTTCTAACTTATGGATGAATAAAAATAAGCATATTAAACAATGCATATTATTCAAGGGTGTCATTGGACAAGAACTTATACAGCTCCAAAATATAGCATAACAACCGCCTAAAAACCATGAATGCAATATTCATTCATATTTTCATGATTAAAATAGTTCCAACCCATGCATGATCCAGGTTCATTCTCTGACATTTCTCAGATTTGTAATGAAAACATATTTTATCTTTAAGTGAGGCTCAAAGATCAAGTGAGAACAGGTGTGATCCTCTTCCAGTTGGCAAATAAATATTTTTCTCAGAACTTCGAGACATCTCACCTTTTCTGCTTATCTCATAATGTACGAAAGGTGATGAAAGCAACACAAGCGAAGAAATTCACACAGAAATGATAGAACATCCTTCAACAATCTTTTCTAACAAAAGCTGTCTTACTTTTTATTTGTTTTTCTTCCCTTTCTGGGCTTTAATAGTCAACTAAAAATTGACAGCAAAAAGCATTGTTCCCTATTGCACTTGTCCAACTCTGAAAATTATTTAAAAGAAGATAAAGGCAAGGGGAAAGAATGACCTAAATTATTGGTTTCATAACAATCTCCAGTCACAGAGGTAGAAATGAAAAACTAAGTTTATCAAAATATCCAAATAGATATATTTTACGTCATCATTATAGAATTAATTGTCCATATAAGTATTTATTATTTTCTTTTGAAACCAAATCTGACATAGGACATGTGATTTATGTTTAGGTACTGAACCATCTTGATATACTTGTCGTGTTCTTTGAAATCTGACCTGTGTTGTCCTTCATAAAATGCAGCGACTGTTACTACTGGGCTGAGGTTAGGGGAAGAGGTGGTCTGGGCCAGGGATTTAGCTCAGTGGTTTCGCCCCTGCTGCACAAGTGCAAGGACTAGAGTTTGATCCCTGGTACCAAGAAAAAAAAAAAAAGAAAGAAAATAGAGATGGTCTGGATTTTCCTGATGGCTGTCACTCGTCAGGCAAGAACCATTTGCATGTTGCTTGGCTCAACTTACAGCCAAGGACTTACTTGGGTGAGACAAAGGCTCTGACGCAGGACAGCAATAATAATTACAGCTTCTCATCTGAGCATATAGTCCTAGATAGTTGCACAATAATTCATTTAAGCCTCACCATAACTCAATCAGGTACATATATTACTGATTCCCATTCTACAGCAGAGTAAACAAAGGCCTTGGTGCATTAAGGATGTTTCAAAGAGTTGCACAGTAAGTGTGGCCCAGGAGTCAAACACAGCCCAGCGAAGGTAGCACATACAGCTTGCAGCCTGATGAACTGATCCACATTCACCACCAGCCAGAGGCTAAGCAAATCCCATCATTGCCCTTGGCACATTTTGCAGAGGCAGGGAGAATTCCTAGAAGAGGATTAACATGAGTTCTCCTACAAGCAGGCTGTGTGTCTCCACACTGTGGAGTGGGATAACAATTGCTAAGGCAGCATAGATTACTCACTCTAAAAGCAATGACATACTCTTTTCCTTCCGTTTTGTGAAATTGTAGGCATGTGTGTATGTGTGTGCCATTAATGTGGTTGGCTCATAGAGTTGTATGTATCCCAGAGGAAGTGCTGTGCAATGATTGCATGGGTTAGAACAATCAGAAAAAAGGAGCCAAGGAAAAAGGAAGAGGATCCCTGGCATGGTGGGGCATGCCTGCAATCCCAGCACTCAGGAGGAGCAATGTGAGTTCGAGGCCAGCCTGGGCTACATAGGGAAATCCAGTCTCAAAAATAAAAAAGAAGGAGGAATGATGGAATGATGGTGGAAAATGTTTGCTTGGCAATAAAAACGTTTCCCTTGCTGCTTTTATTCCATCTTTTACACTAACAAATGTCCACATAATGCACCAGCTTTCATTTCCTGATACAGAATTTACACATGAATGTTTTCTATCTTCAGTGGTTATTCTTCCACAAGGAGCAGCATATACTCTGGTGGTTAAGAACATACAGCTAGGAAACCAATTTGAATTTCAACCTCTACTTATAAGCCATATGACTTTAGGGAAGTTATTTATCCTTCAGCAGCCTCAGTTTTCCTTTTACCTAAGACAGAGATAATCTCTACCTTATAGCTTTGCTATGGAAAATAAATTAGATCATGTACTTGGCACATGGTAAGCACACAATAATTGATTGCTTTTTTTATTCCTACTGTCTTTGCAAGCCTCTCCTGGTACACTCTCCAATACTGTGTACCATGGCTAAAAGAAATGTTTTAATGTTTTTGTACCATAGATGTGCTTGACATATTGTCCTAAAGCCTGAGCATCCATAATTGGGATGTCTAAAAACAACTAAAATACATAATATTCCAAAGGAAAATATTATACTGAAATCTAGGGATGTAGCTCAGTGGTATTTACCCAGCATGTGTGGAGCCCTGGGTTTAATCTCCAGCACCATAAGTAAATGAATAAACAAATAAAAAGTATACATCGATGTTATAAAGATATTTTGTGATGAGTGTGCTTTTTATTTATTAACATTAAATGATAAGGTCTGGCAGCACATCTAATTGCCAATAATTACTGGGAAGTAGTAATGCGCATAAATGACATTAAGATATTTTCAGTAAATGTAATGTAAAGAATATATGCATGAATTCTATTGGTAATAAAGCTACAGACACTGCTAATTCTTTACGTGTTTGTGGGCTACATTCATAATTAAAGGCAATAATAAATTTCTGAAATAAAAGGTGAAATTGTTTTCCCCTCTAGATTGCAGAATCAGGGAGTTCTGTTTACAAACCCCTCAGCTGAAAAACTCCAGTGTCATAAGGTTACCTTTCCAAGGAGATCATTCAATTGGCTTGGTCATTCTCAAATGAGGAGTGATTTTCAACTTGGTATTGTCTTTGACCCTTCAGCTTCTCCCACACTCCAAAACCAAACTGTCAGTACACCCATAGCCTCTAGTTCCAAAGAGAATGTAGTAGATTCTGACTGCTGTCACCATTGCTGTGACCCAGTGTGGGTCCGAGCTGCCATTATGTCTTACTCAGATTATTTTAGGAGTCCCCTGACTGGACTTCCAACTTCTATACTCAATCCAGGCCCCACAGGCTATTCTCAAACCAATCAGATAATATCATGGCATGCTTAACACTCTGCTTTTAGCTCCCCATCTCTGAGAAAATTCAAGCACCTCATTTATCCACAGATCCCACAGGATCTTGCCAGGATCCCAAGGGTTTTCACATCATAATTCTCTTCATCCTGCTCCAAACCAGCCAATGGCTATTCTTGAAGCTCCAGGTACCCTCCAGTCATGCACTTATCCAAAGACCTCCGCAAGTGGCCTTCTCCTCGTCTGGGACACTGCCCAGCGTGGCCTCCCTGGATGCCTTCCTTGAGTGCCCACTTTTATACACCACCCTCACTGCACTGCATTCTTCCCACTCCAATCCTTGCTTTATTTTTATCCACATACTTGGTATTTTCTAACAAACTATACATTTTTATGTCTTTATTGTTTATTTTCCTCCATTGGAATGTAGCACTATGATGCTTGATGGTTGTCAGGGTTTTCTTTTCATTAATTTTTTCCTGGTACAATCCTCAGCACCTACAATTTAGCTCCATTAAAGGAGCTAAATACATACTGGTTGAATGAATATTATTTTAATATCATGCAAATATTTTTGGAATAAGTAATGACTGTCTTAGAGAAATAAAACTTACATGATTACTAACCAGCTATTGTGACACATTATCATATATTTATAAACATTTTCCACCGTTTTCCGTGGCTTCCTGTTAAAAAGCCCATTCTCAAAGTACAACTTGTCATTGCTGCCTTTTGTATATGGTTATAATGTTGTCATCTTTAATCAACTTCAACTACAGCCCTGACCCTTCTTCCAAACTACAAAACCTAAAATGCTTGCTAGTCTGAGACACAGATGGCAATGAAAGGATCTTGTTAGGGCTGTTAAAGTAAAATGGCAAGTATGCCTTGGAAAGAGAGTGCAGGTGCTACTGGGGAGAGTTATTACTTTATGCACAAAAACAGCTGATGCTACTGTTTTGAAAAAAATGAAATTCAAATATTTTAATACATTTTACATTTGGAATGCATTTTCAACATAAAGTCCAAATTAAGTGAAAACTTAGTTTTAGCTAAACCAGTCACACTGAAAAATTGTTGCTTCTGTCAAAATGTAGGGTGCCTAATTTATACATACACAAAGCTAACATTTTGCCTATTTCCTATTTATTTGAAACATTGTTAATCAACTACCCTACTCTTAAGTATTGTGAATATGTCAGTACTTATAAAAAGGCTATGTCTCAACAGAGTATGCTAGCCCCAGGGGAATTACATTTCACCAAACTTCATATCACTAAATGTTATGCACAGTTTGTGTCTCTATTTGACAACTTCGGTACAATTTTACAGCAGTGTGATAAGAACAGTCTTATAAAAATCAAACTTAGATGCATTCTAACTATATGCTAAAAGGAGGCAATGTATTTCTATCGTGTACATGAAGGTTACATGTTGACTTTATTATTGGATTTTTTTAGAAAGCTCAGCAACTTTGAAAGTTCTGGTTTTTTTTTAAGGTTAGTACTCTGTCTTGCATAATACAAAATGACTTGAACAATCTGGACACCTTTGGAATGTTCCCATTTGTCATTTCTAATATGACAGCCACATATGGAGGTCATGTTGCCTGAATATTATTCTTATTTCAAGAGACTGTTCTTCCATCATAATCAACTCATTCTAGAAATGCATTTCCAGTTAAGAATTGCACTTTCAGATGACAAAATTTGTTGATTTTTATTGTCTGCCATACAAAGTACTGAAAAAAGATTCACTCATAAATGTACTTCTTATAAGGTCTTTATTATTTAATTATAATTTTACAAGAGCCTCATCCCTAATCTCAGCATTTCTCCATAAAGCAATTTTTCTATAGAATTTTACCTGAGGCTTTTACATTATGGGAAACTATCTGAAAATACTCTGTCACATATTGTATATGGGTAACCTGAAATGATAAATCTTCCCTCAAAGAAGTATGGAGGGAAAAGAAAGTAAGGGAAATATCAAAGGATCTACACCACACAGTTGATGTGAATTAGGCTGGAAAATCACTAGCAAGAGACCTCTAGTTCCTCAACTCTGCTTTACCAATCAAGTTCCCTGAACTTAGCAATTACTTTAAAAGATTTCAGGGAATGAGCAGAGCTCAAATAGTCTGTCAAGGAGCACAAGCAATTATAAGATATGTCACACATAATAACACTCAAGTCCAAAAAGTCCATAATGGTTTACTGCACCCTGAAAGTGAATAAACTCTCTATATAATCTATTCTATAAATGCCCTCATTTCTCATATTGAAAAGGGCTAATATAAAGCAGATAGTCATTGTTGTAGGAAATGTTAGCATGGCTTTCTTGAACACTGGCATTTACTCCATTCATGTTCCCTTCTTCTCCAGATAATGCAGTTGTTGTTAGTTTTGTTTTGTTTTGTTTTTGGTACCGGGGATCGAACTCAGGATCTTGCGCTTACAAGGCAGGCGCAGAGCCACTGAGCTAAATCCCCAGCCCCTAAATAATGCAGTTTTAATGTCAAGAATTTCCAAATAGTATAGGGTGGAAAAGGCCCAGCATTTTGTTCTCTTTTAGCCCTCTGTAGACTGTAATCTAATACAGTTTTCTGTTTTCAATGGTGGAGATGTGATCCTCTAAGAGGAGTAAGAAGAAAAATTACAGCATTTTTTGAGCTTTTTGATGTACCACAATGGAGAGTACTTTCCAATTTTAAATTAAACGACACACTTGTTTTCATATCAGTCAGCTATGCTGCTGCAACAAATGATCCCTAAGGACTTAAAAATATATTCTCAATCTGCAGAGACATCTCAGTGGTGCAGCTCTTCTCTGGCATGCAAGTATCTTGAGGATCAAAAAATAAGTAAATAAATAAATAATGAATATGTAAAATTGTATCCTCACTAATAAACTTACAAGATACAATCAAAAAATAAGGCAGACTTCTAGAACTGCTTAAAAATGAGGCAAGAATAATGGGAAATTTCTGTTCAAAGCAAGGGGGGAGTATTTTACAGAGGAATTAATGGCAATGTGTCTTTTACTGTAAGAATTTTTCTTTTCAATTTAAACATGCACCCTATCTGTCTCTCACTGCCATTTCTGGTAGACTGCTATGAGTTACTGGTTTTAGCTGTGCTCCACTCTATTCTCATCTTAGGGCCTAGGAGGAAAGAACTAATCTTACATGGGGGATGCCACTTTTATCTAAAAGATCAAGAGATGGGGTGGGGGCTGAAAGGCTTTTGAAGCTGTTTCTGGAGTGCAGCATATTTCCAGTCCCTCCTTTCCTTTGGCCCAAACAAGTCCAATGTCAATAAAGGTTAAAATGTATACCACTCCCAGGAAACACAGCCCCACATGGTAAAAGCCAGATATATGCCATAATACATTCAACCACACTTGCTTGTAATGAATTTTGTCACTATTAATACTGGCATTCTTACATATTTCACAATTACCCTGAAAGGTACTGCCAAAAGTAGAATTTCAACCATGGAGTTCAACTGTTTTTTTCTATTATTCATTTCATCCCAACAATGTTTTGACCATTGGAAGAATGAAGGCCTCACTGGCCTAAAAGCCCAGCACTATTAGATGTATGACTTACAGCATTTTAATAAAAATTTTAATTAGTTTGGTGTTATAACTAATAAACAACCTCTATCAATTTTTAAGTAAAACAACCTTTACAATACTATTCTAGCTTGCTACACTGATCCTCATCATAGACCAACTCAGCAAAGTTGCTTCTCTTACTCATCGTAAGAAAATGTCAATACATGGGCTGGGGATTTAGGTCAGTGGTGCAGTGGCCTGCCTCACAGGGGCAAGGTCCTGAGTTTGATGCTCGGTACCGAAAAAGAAAAGAAAAGAAAATGTCAACACGTCAATGTCAATGCTCTCTTTCCATCCCAGGGGTATCAAGCCAAAACTTTCCTTCTCTTGTTGAAGGCAATCCTAGATTACTGAGTAGAAGGGTCCGGCAGTGTGCAGAAATGGGGGCCGCAGAGCCATGTGGAAAGGGTAAGTGGCTCTTCCCTCCACGGTACAAACCCAGGCTCGGACAGCCCTGGGGCTCAACCACTGAAAAGTGTTAACTTGTGACCGTGTAGGATGTAGCACAAAATAAAAATACATAAATTTTTAAAAGTGGTATAATGAAAAGACAGGTTGTGCTATTACCTTGCAATAATGGATCCCACCACACCCTGACAAGCCAAATGTGTGCTAGCCTATCTCACTGTGGGATTTCTTTGATGCAGGACAGACGGCCAAAGTCCCCTGGTGCTGCTCTGCAAGTATCTTTAATGAGCAAAAGGCAGACATTTCTACGACCACTCACCCAACAGAAATAAAACCACTCATGTCTTCATTTTGAATATGGGCCTAAATGCGTATTGTAAATACTATATTTTTTGAAATTCTAATTACTTCAAATTATGTAATATTATATAAATAATTGTTTTAATTATTGGACATCATGAGAAAATTCTTATTGGGCTAGCTGTGATCTCAAGCAGCTTTCCTTAAGCTCTATAATTCAACCCTGAGTAGTTTAGCTTATCTAAAATTGTTCCCGTCCTTTCTTCTTTTACTATCCCTTTATTGTAAAAAGTTAAAAACTTACTTTCTTGTGCTCACTTGCCTAAAACTGACCATGTGAATCAGTCTTGATCAATGAAGTACAAGTAATATTTGCTAAAAAAATTGGGAATGTTTTGGATTTTCTTGCCTAGTTCCTGCTGCTTCTCCTTCCTCTTTCTCGCATACTTGACATCCTGTATGCTTCTAGCAAACTCAGATGTGTTGGCAGATGCTTCAGCAGCCGTATTGTATCCATGAATTAAAAATCAAGAAAACTGCAAACACATCTACCCAGACACCCTTGAGTCACAAAATACTTGTCTGGAACTAGATACATTCTGATTTCTTGGGAAAGAAGAAAGAAAGAATGCCAATTTGTTTCAGCTGCTCTTTAGTAAATTTTCTACAGCTTACTTATAAACACAATCTTTAATTATTTAGCAGTCTATCATTATGTTAAGAAATCTCACATGGAAGCCTTTCCTAGAATTGTCGGTCATTCTCAACTTTTAAAAGGTTAGTTTTTCCCACTAGATTCCACTGGATCTTCGGTTGAGGACAGACAAGAGATGGACAAATTGATAAAAGGACAGGTAACGTCACCACTGGAAGGAACATGGAGAACGGGATGACCAAGGATTTTAGGAGTAAATTCAATTTCATCACAAACATACCAGAATCTATTCCATACTCTAAATTAGTTCCTCAAAACTGAAAATAGTGCACATAGAAGGTCAAATGTATTAATCAAAAATTAACTTAAAACAGAAAAGCAGTCTTTGCATCCCTCTGACCAGCACTGAGGAAAGTGTGGTAATGCGTGTTTCCTGGATCAGAATTTTAGAAGTGTGCCAAGTGGTATGTTAAGGTTATCAAGAACAAATAGTAATTTTCATAGTCATTTAAAAACTACTCTCTTATATCTAGAGGAAGCAGAGGAAAACATACACTTAGTAATTTGAAATTATGGGTTCTTTCAACTTCTCAGTCCCAACTTCTGATTAAAGACTTTCTGAGATGCAATTCTGCTCTAATACTATAGAAATTAGCAATGGCATCAGTCGAAACGTTTCAAAACATGAATTTAAAATCCTCAAAGGGATGGAAATCGTAACCTGATTTTCTATTCTTCCATTTCTGTGTCTTTTCCCTCTCCACTCCTGCTTTTTAAATTTTATTTTGTTTTGTTGTAAAAATTTTGGTTATTGGTTAAACCTGGGAACTATATTGCCATTTCAATAGCAAAAGAGCCTTCTGGGAAAGTCATAACACTTGGTCTAGGAAAAAATACGAAGTTTACAATACTCACAGTGTCCTATGATCCTGAACCCAAAAAGATGCCTTTCATCAACAAAACTCAGTTAGCTTGAGGTAACATTCTTATTTACTTCTCCATGTAAATTTACTGAGGAATCAGCTCTTACAAGTATAACCCATGAGAATACAATACATTCAGAGTTCAATAAATGCCTAAGAAAAGCTACTTGCCAAATTGTGAACTGGTAAAGGAAAAATAAATTGGCAAGCATCAGTTCTGGAAGACCAAACTCCTATTAAAAACTGTCAACAAAAATTTTACTTGATCCAAGAAATGTGTCCCTACTTTTTGTTTTCAGACTTACATAAACTCAGAACTAAATACTTTCAGTGTTAACAATGTTTATTTTTTGCAAATAATCCTTGACGCATGGTGGCTTACATATGTGAATGAATTTGTATTTAACCAAAGCTAATTTGATGTTCATTTAAGGAAAATGTTTTAAACTTTATAAAAGCTTCTCTCCTTTTGTTTGGTACCGGAGATCGAACTCGGGTCCTTGCGCTTGTGCAGCAGGTGGTGAAACCACTGAGCTAAATCCCCGGCCCCAAGCTTCTCTCTTCTGTCCCAGATTTCCACTGAAGGTAGACAAGTTCAATGCTTTGGAATTGAGATGCTATGTCAATTTCCAATAGGCTCTCAAAATCTAATTTCAGAATCTCACCCCATCCCTCCTCTTAATTCACACAATATTCAGGCACAATAGACCTCTGCCAAAGAGGTGTAGCGTGATACAGAAACAGAATTGCCGATAATATTTATCAGAGGAAATCCTAAGGGACATAAACTAAATTGAATAGTTTCTTAGAAGCGAAAGTACCTTCTATCTTGAATATACATCCATATATGAGTATTTAAAATCACTTAGAATATTTATCAAGCATTTACTATCTTCTAGCTTTGAAGAAGTACACTACATACTATGGGGAACACACTCCTAGGAAATACCCAAGCCAGCACAGAATCTGTCCCTATGGACCTACTAATCAGTTTGAAGAAATAAAATTCATAAAAAATAAAGTGACATACAATAACAAGGCAACTGTGGGAAAACTGACAGAGTAGAGCTGTCATGAAAAGCTGTGCTGAAAATATTAGATTTGAATTAAGGTTGAGATGAAAAATATATTTATTTGCTGAGTTACTATAAAAAGTATCACAGATACTCGCTTCAGGGTATCTTAAACAGAACATTATTTTCTCCTGATTCTGAAGGCTCAAAATCAACATGAGGATGAGTTTCTTCTAAAGCTTCTCAGCTTGGCACACAGATAGCCACCTTCACCCTGTATCTTCACATGGTCTTCCCTTGGCATGCATCTCTGTCTTAATCTCGTCTTCCCAAGGGGACTCGGGTCAGCTTACAGCAGGACCATCCCAATGACCTGATTTCAACTTAATTACTCCTTTAGAGGCCTTATCCCTAACTGCAGTCACATTCTGAGGTACAAAAGCATCAGGACTTCAACATATGGCAGGAGTGGGGGATGCAACTCAGATCATAACTGGAAGAAAAGTCAGACAGACACCGGGAATTTGTGCTAAAACAACTATATGACTTTAGAAAAAAATTAGTAAAATAAAGGTATATCGGTTTTGGTTCAAGATACTCTCACTGCTGTTTAAGACACTTATTTTTATTGCTGATATAAATTATCCATTACTAGGCACATAAAATATTTTTTCTAAGTACTGGGATCAAACCAAAAATCATCAATTTTTAGTACCAAATAAATGGAAGTTTCTGAGGTTAATGGATAAGAAAAGAAATTTTTTTCACTTTTTTGCAGGAAGGAAAATTAGTTTTTAGAGTGAGAAGAGATTCCAAGGCTGGTAGGGTCCAACTTTTGATGCACTCAACACATATTTATTAAACACCTACTGTATGCTTAGCAATCTCCGCCACTAAAAGAATTAAAACATGTCCTCAATGTGATCTTTGGCTCAATCTGAAAAATGTGGGCAAGGCTGCAACTAGCAAGTGGATCTTCACTCAGCCACAGCTCGCCTTGCCCACTAGATAATGCTGACTCCATGAGGCTTACTTCATGTGGGGACCTGCTGATCACCATGGAACTGAGACCTCAGGCTTCCCACGATCACTGAGTGACTAACATGGTGCCATATGCACAATCCATTAGGGTAATGGCCAACCCAATACTCAAAAGAACCTGGTAAACTGTGGACATATACTAATGACAACAACACAGTACCTAGCTTTTATTCTGTGCCTCCTGTGGCCAAACCTAATGCTATGTGCATTATATCCCTCATTTGATTTATCTCTCACAATTATCCTGTGGGTTAAACACAACTAGCATTGATATTTGTATGGATAGGAAAGCAGAGGATTATAGAGTTAAAGAAAAATACCGAAGGTCACAGTAGCAGATATTTATGCTCTGGATTTCATATTACCAAATGTAACAGAAGGAGGATATTACCAAGATAAAGTTGTAATCTCTCCTCTTCTCAATCAGAAAAGGGGAAAAAAAGGGAGAGAAAAAGAGTGCTGAGTCTGGGGCTGATTGCTCGATTTCCATAACCATGTTAAAGTCACAGGACCCTGTATGTATGTTATTCGGTATTCATTTGTTGTTATATTTACACAGTGAGACACTTTTACTAATTAGGTCCCTTAGACAAAAAATACATTTTATTAAATCTTAACCTATTGTCAGGACAATATGCTACATGTCTAAGACAACATGTAATCTTTCAGCTTAATTTAATTTCTAACTTTCTATTAACTGAATTGCATTGACTATATGACCTAATTGTGAGTTTCAAAGATTAAAAGAAATAATGTATTGCTCTGAAAATCAGACTATCTCGGTGGCTCACCTAGGCATAGTCTCTATATTCTTTGAATAAAACAATGCACTATTTTATTGTCATTTCATATTAATGGTGTTTTAACCAATACTATAAGTAGGATTATTTAAAGAATGTATGCACATCTATTTTTCTAACAGACATAACAGGCTGCTTTTTTGAACAAAATAAGAATTTCCAGATGGTTTAAGAAGAGATCTCAAAATGTCTTGAGTATAGCTGGCAACACTGTTCCAATTTTCAATATATTTACCAGAGTATCTACATAAACATACTGTATTTAATCTTTCCTTGGAGGCTTCAAACTCTGCTAAGCAAACTTCAAAAACGGTCTAGCCATACTTTTAAAGAATTGAAGTAAATGGATTTTTGGTGATAAATAATGATGACTTGTAAAATTCAAATTCTGTTTCTGACTAGAAATACAATTTTACATTTCATTTTAAAGTCTGGTGAATTTTTTCTCTTGACAATGAAAAACTTCAAAATTGAGCCTGATTTACTCAGTCTTTCCACTGCTTCTTTCCTGTAATGATACAACTAGTCACTACCTGCTTTTTAAAAAAAAATTTAATATGATCTTTATTTTCACTTTTTAGTAAAAATTGCCTTGAGTAGTTTTGAATACTTTTATTTTTAAATTTCTATTACAAAATTGACATTAAAAAGGGAACAATAACTTTAAGGTTCCCTAACTTTAGGGAACCCTAAATGATATCTTTTAAATATGCCTTTAAAGAAAGCATATTGATTTCTTTATTCAAGTATCTTAATCCAAAATCCAACTCTCCTTATTATTGTCATCAGAAAGACATGATGCCAAAATTCAATAGTGTTTAGAATCCAAGGGGGAGTCACTGACTATAATACGTTTTACTCAACCATTTCCATACATGCAAAGTAATGCAGATACAACTGGTAACATACAGCTGTTCCTCACAGCACAACCCTAGCTCAAGGGAGTAAGGAGGTTGGGCCCAGACCCCAGGCCTCCATCACTGCAGAAGTATTTGAAATATATTTGCAAAATCGCCAGGGGAAACCTTCCTCCCCACAGCCGCATGAAAGGCTGCACACTGATGGACCACACAACCCACCCCTTCATCAGGAATAAGTGCATACCCATGGCAACCAGGAATAAAGCAGATGGGAGCAATCCGAGTCTCTCCTCCCTGAATTTGAAGTGCAACAGCCATCGCCGTGTGGGATGGAATGAGGCTAGAGAGACACAATGCAGAAGGCAGCTGGGGCAGCATCCTGGGCCATGTGCACACCAAGGTCCCGAGGACCAGATGGTACAAAGAACAGGAGGAAGCCATACGTGTCCTACGTGAAGATGTAAGGAAGCAACACACACCTAAACAGCAAGGATCACAGCTGTGGATCCTCATTCAAGGGATGACACACAGATGCCTCTGGCTGGGGTCTAGGGCCACCCTAGAGTTCCTCTGAGGCCTGGCCCAGCCCCTTTCTCATCTCTTCACCTGTCTACTGGAACACCAGCCTCCTTCCAGGCTCTGCTCCTCTGCACCTCCCTTACCATCGGTCTGATACACTCTTCTCCTCAGCTCTCCTCAGGCTAATTTCCCACTTCCTTGAAGTAATTATCAAATAGCAGCCTAGTCAGACCTTTCCTAACCATCCCATCTAAAATCTTAGTCCTCATTTTATACTTATCTTCTTCTCTACTTTTCCTCTTTCTTGCCAAATATCATTATAATATGTTTTGTATCCTTTATTCCTTTTTTTTGGTGATACCGGGGATCAAACCCAAAGGTGCGCTACCTCTAGGCTACATCCCCAGCTCTTTGTGTTTTTTATTTTGACACCGGGTCACACAAAGCTGCCCACCTGGGACTCAGACTTTCTGCCGTCTTGCTTCAGCCCCCTTCAGGGCTGGGATTTCAGGTGTGCACCACTCAATTCTTATTTCTTGTCTTACTCCTAAACTATATTGGGAGCTCTTTGTCTATTTCACTCACAGCCATATTGCCATCTCCTACTACACTGTAGGTATTTTCGAACTGTGTTTGAACCAGGAACAATACCAAAGCCTATTGTATTATCAGACACCTGAGTGAATGCTTTTTCATAAACAGAAATCCATAAGTGTGTGCGTGGTTACAGAGTTAGCTTCACGGGTGTTTGACTTATACAGTAGCAGTGAGTTCAGCCTTACTCAGATCCTCTGCTTCCTTCAAAACCCAGTGGTCACTGTTTTGAAATTCTTAATATTATTTTGTACCAAAGGCCCCACGCTTTCATTTTCACTAGCCCTACAAATTAGGTAGCTAGTCTTGCATATATGTGAACCTCACACGAGGATTCAAATCCTGAATGTTACTGAGCATCGAGCTTGTGTGATTCCTGTGAATGTGCACAGATATCATTCTGTATTTTTCAGCTTTGGCTGTCCAAAGAAAGTTCAGAAAGAAGGCGTGATCATGTTACCAGAGTGTGGATATACAGTGCTGGGCTGTATATACAATCAACTCAGTCTTTGGCCAGCTATGTATCTATCCTGCAACTCTCACTTTCCTTACTTGCAGAATGAGGAATGTGAGCAAATAATCTGCAGGTTACCATCTAGCTCTTCCATTGTTCAATTCTCACTTAAATAAAATTGCCTCACATTCTTTAAAGTATGACAAGATATTTCCGCATTCTGAAAGAAATCATTTTACAGAGGAAAGTAAAGAACAAGCAAGTCCACTTCTCATTTTATATATTTTACGTATGAATTCTTGTTCTGCTCTTGGGCCCTGAAGAACCATGAGCCTCCACATTTATTTCTGTGCTTTCCAGCTGCATCCTCCCATCCTAACCCAAGCAACCAATAAATTGATTAAATGCACTCTAATTGTCTTTAATATACTTACATCATCAAAGAACTTAATCTCAGGTTGTCTGAGTTTCCTTAAATTGATCTCTATTCCTTAGTGTAATTCAAACTCCTCTCTCCAGGCCAGGACCTCTCTGTGACCTAAGAATATTGTGATGCAAGCAGGAAATCTGAGGCAATCTCCAGGTGAACAACTGAAACATCAGCTCTCCACTTATCTGCACCAGAAATGCCAACTCTTACAGCCCTCCCTACTATTGTGGGTCAATTAACTATGACACCTATGTGTGGAAGGATATTTAGGAAAAATATGTCTTTCTTCATTATTATGGTCAATTCTGCTGTTAATATAAAATATAAGTTTGTAAACAACCACCATGCTATGTAAGGTTTTGTGCCACAAAAGACAGGGCTTATGGGGAATTGTGACTACATGCACAGCACCAAGGATTTCATCAGTAGCAGAGACAAAAATTGATCCAGCTGTTCAGTTTGCACATATTAAATGGCTACTAAATACATAAATATTATAATAAATGAGGTACTTTGCTTTCTGAAAGGCTTGACATTTCCTTGTGGAAGTAGGCATGGGAAGGGCTGGTGGTTGTGCATTGCTGAGAAGCAGTGCAAGGTAGTTATCTAAAACTGGAGGTCAAGTGCTCAGTCACAAGGTGCGGATGGAACTCAGAGGAAGAGAGGTAAACTGAGGATGCTGGGAGGGCTGGCTCCGTGGGTGACCTGTGTTCAGGGACATGGGGTCCCACATTTCCAGTCTGTTTCCTGATTTGCTGTACTGTCTTGAAGGCCTTAATGACTTTGGAACACGGAGTCTCATATTTATATTTTGCAATAGGTGCAGCCAGGTAGGGAGCCAGTGTTTGAGCTGCGTTGTGCAAGTATGGGTTACCTGTGCATCAGTTTTTGTGTTTCCTTACAGGGCCCTATTCAGCTAGATGGTTTTTTTCTGCATTATCACCATGGTCCTAGCAAATGAAATTGTGCATAATTAAACTCTAAATTTCCATTATGGTCCAGTTTTTCCCTAAAATATCAATCATGTTGCAGCTAAAAAAAGGTTTTCAAACACCTATTATGACAACACTGACTATATTATATATTAAACAGTAAGTATTAATCTGAGGTCAAGGAAAGGAGACAAAGTCTCAGAATGCAGAAAGCAATGCATTACCAGTAAAACAGGCTGCACCCATCAGAAAATTTTATCCTAAGTGAAGAAAGTCAAGGTAGACTAACTACTCCCTGGAGAAACCTGGAACCTCAAGGGACAGGGAAAATTTGCATGAAAGAGGAATAATTGGTTTACAGTCTGGCTGCTCAGACTCCCAGGTCTTTGTAAGATTTCTCCCAAGGAATTCAGCTCCAGGTAGTGGGCACGGCTTGAAGAACAATATTTTCTTTCTCTCTCTCTCTCTCTCTCTCTGTAATTTTATAAAACAATAAAATAATTTCTTAAACTGCTAAAGCACACGGGGGTGGCATCTCTCACCAGGACAGTGTTGGGGACTAGCTACGATATGTACGGATTGGTGGGGGCCAATTAACAGGCCCTGAAGTCACGAGCCAGACACTGATTTGCTTCAGGAACAGGGAAGTCTTTGTGGAAGGTTATGGGTTTCCTGGATGGGTGGGACACCATCCAGTAACTCCAGAGCTCCTGAGGCAAGATAACATCTCCAGAGCACAGCACAAAGAAAGCAAGTTACCTAGATATGGGGAAAAATACTAACCTTGTTTCTTTTGTGATGCTAAACTTGTTCTTCATCCTACTAGCTTGTGCTTACTAAAGTCTCTGTTTGAAGAATAGTATATAATCCTTTCCCCTGCATGTCTCATTGGCTAATAAAAAAATGGACCAAACTGAAGGTCTTGTCTTTCACCCAATCTGAGGCACTGATCTCCTGGGCCCCTGTACCTGCAAATTTGTCTTTTTCTTTATCCCTCACTGTACCACCCTGAGCAGGCAACCAAGGGTCTGATCAACACTGTAGGAGAGGAAGTCAGGTCCGGGCAGGAACCTCCAGACTACCTGGTGTCAGAGCTTCCAAACTAAGAGACAAGCCCAGCAGACAGTAATAGTCTGGAGAATGGGAAGCTCAACAGTAAGAGGACCCCACTTCCAATGCAAGCCTTCCCAGTCCAGTAGGAGTTTGGAGGGTCTGAGAGTAGTCTTTCCCACAGAAAGTGCCCAAGTCAGGAAAAGACTATTCAATTGCTTTTACAGGCAATCCTCATGCTAATGTGAATGACACAACATTCCTCTCTTGACCTTTCCTCTATAAAATATCCAGCAGAAAAGGAAGAGCAACAGATGAACATTGTTCTTGCTAGCTATAGAAGAAAGGATATATGCATAACTTTTCTATTCAATTCCTCTCATCATATATACTTACAGTGTAAAAAAAAAAAGTATAATTGAGCCTTGGCACACAGTATTTCTTAATCATCCCAAAGTTTCTACCCTATGCATTTTACTATTTTTTTTTAATAGAATAAGGAGAATTTAAGCCAGGAAGTTTAAGTTATTTAACTAGGAACCAAAAAGAACAAAGGAGGTACAAAACATTCTTCCAGAAACTACTTTCTCTTGAAGGCTGGGTCTCCCTCCACAAATTTCCTCACTGTTTAAATTGCAGCATCACTTAATCTCAGCCCCAAGGACTAAGTTTTCTCTCTAGAAACACCTAGAACAGTGGTGGTGAATCCATGGGACTGTTACAGAAGGCTAAGTTAGTTAGAAGTATTACGGGAAGTCAGCCAGGGCTAGACCCTGGAAGAAGCCAGTGCAAAAGATAAGAAAACATGTGGAGGTGCATTCTTGAAAGCCAAACCTCAAGACAAAGAATGACTACACATACTTCCCTAGGGATAAACAATGACTGATATTCAAAATAGGCATCATCAGGTGGGTGGGGACCAAGACCTTAACCCATTCTTTTCAGGAAAGGTCCCTGTTCTTTCCTTGCATACTTGCTACTTGACTTGCTTCCCTATTGGATCAATATGACCTAAGTGACTATACTTGTAATCTTATTGGTTGACCACAGTTTTGTCCCACCTTGTGCTCACCCTGTGATTTTGTACCCACCTCAAGAGATTTTGTTCTATAGAACTTCTCTGAGAAGTGGGCTCATGGGCAGCCACTTTCCAGGCCCCCTTCAGGCTTTCTTAGACAGAAGCTTTCTTTCCTTCAATAAATATTTCCTACTCTTAACCTCTGTTGTTCCTAGAATTCATTCTTCGATTTCAGAGAAGACAAACTTGGCATATCAGACATCTAACAGGTTGGGAGGTATAATATTTCCCTTATGTCATTTGGAGGTCCTTACATCATCCCTATATCAGGATGAGTGTTATTTGGGTTTTTTTTAACATGAAAGATATTAATGTATAAGTTGTTTTTTCTAAACTAAAACCTCAGTGTTCAGGTTTAATTGCATGCTGGCACTGTGAAAAATGAGTGGGTTTTGGGTTGCAGTTTGGCACTAGGTTCTTAAAGGTTCTTTGCCATCACTGATCTAGAATTTAGTTATTTCTATAAATAGGTTTATCTTCCCTTACAGATCTCAGCCATGGTTATTTAAAAACACTACTTTGTGAGGATAATGGATCTCCCTGTGTTGAGTTACATCTTTTGTTAAGCCATTACTGGTGCTGTTGGCTTAGTTTTCTACACATCTGGTTATCAGATGGTATAAAAAGTCTCATTACCACAATTTATTATTTACCTGAGTGGGACTTTACCCATGTGGTATTTCACTAAGTGCTACACACCTGCTATTTTGTTTTCTTTTGTTTTATAAAAGATTTCCTTTTTACTTTAGATGAAAATCAGGAGGACACTGATTTTTATCCTCTTTTCTTAATCTTACATTTCCATTCACAATGAAATAGCTCTTAGTCTTTTTAGTGTGCAACCAAGTTCAAGATAACTTAGATTGAAATTCAGAATCACAAAGCCCAGCTTTCGAAATGAAAGTGTTCTTTCAATAACACTACAGCCTCCCCCAGCCCATGGGGTTTCAAATGTACTTTAAAATGAGGCAATCTGTTTCTTCCTGTGAGATGTATTATTTTAAGAGAGCTCCTCATATTTGCTGTGTTGCAAGTTATTGGGTCTCCCATTAGCTCCTCCACTGCCAGCTCTCAGATCACACAAGGACAGTGGGAAGATATTCACTATATTGGCTATTTCCCATATTTGTGCTCAGAGATATATCTACACCTAGGAGACATGGGGGAGAAAAAAGGAAGTGTATTATACTTAAAATGTATATAGCAAATGACATGTTAAATGTGAGAATGCATTTCTTCAAATTAATATAATAAAAAGCTTTAGTCATTGGGCTGGGGAAGGCAGATTCTTCAGAAAAATGCAGCTCTGTTTCTGATTTGAGAAGAGTAAAACTCAGTGTGTGTTTGGTGTATTTGAAAGCGAGATAAATTGATCTATAGTTTTATCAATTTCTCCTTCATGGCCCCTTGAAGAAATTTTATTTACCCTTCCTGAAGCTTGAGCTCCTTCATCTATCACGAATTTGAGGTAGGCAATTAGGGCTGGTGCTACCAGACAACTAACTGGGCAAAAATGTGTCAAACATCATAAAAACACGGGCAGAACAGAAGCACTGTGCACACAGCCAATCAGAAAGCAATATTTTCAGACCCTCATTTGAATCTGGTGCTGTTCGCACGACCAATCACAGAACTCCTCTTTTCCATCCTTCCCTTACATCCAGTGAAAAGCCAAGCAAGTCTTTTGATAGGGAGGTTTAAATCTGGTGCCAGACCAAGTGAGTTTTTGATAGGACAACTGTCCCAATGCCTTAACTGCAGGAGGGGGAAGGCAATTTCCCTTGGCCCTGGGGCTGCTGTGAGACTGATCACAAGGCTGCTCTAGCCCTGTAGTGTGAACCTTTTCTGCCTTCAATAAACATACACTTCTACTGCCTTTTCTCTGTGTCTTGTACGATTCTTTACTGAGCACATCAAAAATCTACTATCCCATAATAAGCTGGTCATCAGAAAATCCACTTTGGGAGGTGTTAAACAACCTTAGGGCCCCGATATTTAGCGTCTCACATAGTGAGCCCTCTGATGACAAATTAACGATAGTTAATGATCTTAATTCTCTCCAAAGCTTGACAACTACTATCATTGAGTATATCTGTGAGAGTTTTATTATGATGTAATATGCACAATTGTGTGACACAAGTAAGAGGTGTGTAAAGACCACACGTTGGTTCCAGAGTGTTACAAGATGTTGCTTAACAATGCTGGGCACATTTACAAAAATATTTATTTCTCACTGACCCTGCTACTATTTTTTTGAACATGCCTGTGTTGTTTTCCCAAATTTGAAGTCTACTAAGATTACCTGGGAAAATTGTTAATGACCCAGATTCCCAATCTCTTATCCAAAAGATTGTTTTGGTAGATTTGGGGCCTCGTCACAGAGTCTCATTTTGGGGAGCACGCGCGCGCGCACACACACACACACACACACACACGTTATTCTTATTATCAGTCTAGTTGGGAAGCTTGGCTGCGATCAGATTCAGTAAACCATACCATACCATTTTTATGGATTTATGCAAACAAAATTATAAACTGCTCAAGAACAGGCAAAAATGGTGTTCAGAAAGCATTTCGTGTACTGCCACATTTTCTCAGCTCCTTTAACTAAGTATGAGCCATGAGAGTGATTCTGGCCAATCAGTGTGTTATGGTCCAATGTCCCCCCCAAAGCCCATGTGCTCAGAGGTGCAGCTCCTTGGAGGTAGTGGATCTGGGGTGTGGAATACTAGAATTAAAGGTGTGTGATAAGCAAAGGGGTGCAGCATGTTTCTGGGTGTGGATACTGGAAGCCTCACCCTGGATTTTGGGTGGCACCAGTCAATAGGTTTATAGCCTGGATGGAAGGTAAAGGGAGAAGGGAAAGCCAGGCTTTCTGCTTGCTGCTTGCTGCTTCTGCTTGCCAAGCATGGGCTGTTTCTCCTCTGCCCTGCCCCTCAGCCTGGCCACCCTGCCTTGGAGCCAGCAGACCAATATTGGACTGAAACTTCTAAAAACTGTGAGCTGACATAACCTTTCCTCCTGTGACTTGAGGGTGTGGGGTATTTTGTCTCAGCAACTAGAAAGTCACTAAGACAGAGTGCCTGGGGTACACGAGTGAATGCTAGTCCAGACAGCTAAGGATGCAACCATCCTTTCCTGCCCCTGTCCTCTCCTGAGATAGGCCTTAGGAGTAGCTAACAGTAATGGCACATCATTGATTGGAGTCTCTGGCAGTCTGGCTCTTGAGGAACTGCATTCAACAAGGCAACAATCTCGCTCTCTTCTCCCTACACCCATTTTGTGGATGTAAACAAGCAAGAAATAAATCTTCACTGTGATTAATCACCACCAAATACTATACTGGAAGGACTCTCTACTCATCAAATGGAGCCTGAAATAAAGGAATCGTCCCAGAGAAACTAGCTGTCCAATAAGTACTGAACACATTGGCAGAAAAGATATCACAAAGAGTATAGCTCGGTGAGATCCAAAACAATACTGACTCATCCAAAGAGGTGAAGATCGAAGAAGACAGAAAGGGGTAGGAACAGAGAGACTTCCAAAGAAAATAGCTACTAACATACTCACTGTACTGACGAAACTTGTATTCATCAAAGGCGCTTCTGCTTTAAGCAATCAACAGTTGTTTTGGAGAACCACAATAAAATGAGAAATGTACCAGATTTTTAGAATTTGGGTGGGTGTCTGGTTTCCAGAGAACAGCTTCAGATATTTAAACTGCCAACATTAGACCAACAATGCACTTAATGGTAATTGAAAACATCTTTTGAATAAATAAAAACACATTTTGCACACTTTATTTTAAAAGTTTACTCATGACTTAGACCAACACAGATGTCCTTCAGAGGTATTCTATAGCTAAAGAAATAAAACTTGATGGGAAAGAAAAATATCAAAAAGGATATGAACTGATATGATTTAAAATACTCTATTATTAACATCATAAATTATGTCAGCCACGGCTGCCTCAAGTAGAACTTTACTTGATTTAAAGCCAAACAAGGCCACTGAATTATTTTCAGTTAATGATGAGCTGGCCATATGTTGCAATGAGAACAATGTGTTAATCAGTCAACACTGGCTCAATGGTGACAGAATGGGTGGTTTTCATCTTCCTGGACTAAGTGTGTCTCAGCAATGCAAGAATATGAATGCAATATATTTTGGTAGAGAAAATCTTATTAACTGATTTGTGAAATTTCAAACAGATGTAAAGTTTGGCTGTGTAAAAGAGTCCACATAAAAGTACAGGTTTTAAAGGAAATTTAATGACCTTCTGAGTGGAACTGTTTCCTTATGAAATAAATGTATCATCTGATCTATGTCATAGGCACAGTGAAAACTGTTAGAAGGTATATGATATATAATTGAGCAATCACATAGAACAATGCCATAACCAAGGCTTATATTAAAAGAAAAAAACACTCTTGCAATACTACAGTAATGTAACTTAGGGAACAAATTTTATTAAAACACATACACAAAAAAATGTACTGTGTATTTATGAACAAAAGACAAAATCATTGCCAATTTCTAAGACATATTTTTATGAAAACATCTAAAGAACATAGATTTTTTTTCCTTATCTTTAAAATTATCACCTAGGTGTATTCATTTTTAAAGCTGTGAGAAAAACATTTTCTTTTCTTTAAAATAATGTATGTATGACCTTTTTCTCTACTTCCTATTATCTATCTTCTATTTTGCTCTTTATTTTTACTTTGGGTTTTTCATATAAGAGAAGAAAAACAATGTTATATGTAAGCTTGTATCTGATTTACTTCAGTTAACATTATGGTCTCAAGGTGCATATATTTTCCTACAAATGAATAAAGTTTATCCTTCTTTATGATAGAGTAGAGAGAGGGCAGGAATAAGGGTTGGAAAAAAGAAATTGGAATGTGTTATGTACATGAACCAAATCCATTGTAGGAATGTAAATATTATGTACTACAAACATGTCCCAAAAATAAAACAAATTTTTAAAAAGGAAGGGATCAAGGAACAGGGGGAAGTGGGAGGGAAGGAAGGAAAAGGAGATGGAAAAATGAATTAAGATATGTTATATACATCTACCAACTTCCCACAAGGAGTGTAAACATTATGTATTGCACACATGTACTAAAAAACTAGACTAAAGGGCCGGGGATTTAGCTCAGTGGTGCCACTGCCTGCCTTGCAAGCGCAAGGTCCTGAGTTTGATCCCTGGTACCCCCCCGCCCCCCACCCCCCCAAATTAACTAAAAATAAATAACTAAACAATTGGGAGATAAATAATGCACGTAGTCAATATTTGAAGCAGAAGGAAAATAGACAGAAATAAGATGGCTAACCCATACATTTAGTGAATTTAGGACAATATTCAAATGACGGCAAGTCTCTTCTGAAGTCATACTCACATTGGAAGCTCCCAGTAATATTAGTTTAAAAACAAAAGCAGAAACAGCTATACAAATCAGTCCCCAACTCAAAAATGATGCTGCATATATAACTAATGGCTTATTACTATTGAAATATATATGATGTAGTATATCTTAATTTTTAAACATATGCTGATGTTTTCCAGTTGATGGCATTAATATTGAAACATTTTCAATAAATCCTAGGATGGTTACTTAAACATTTTGGAAGCATGATAAATGTGTCAAGCATTTTAATATTAAAACAGAGACCATGAGTGGTGTCAGACCTTCTTCCAGCCAAAGTAGAATCAGAGACAGTGAGCTTACTAAGACTCCTTGGACATCTGTTTTATTAAGCCCTCTCTTTAAAGCTTTGATCTTTGCCTCCCTAATTACACAGTTTACCAAAGCCCCTTTGCTATTCTGTTCTAAGCCCTGTACAGTGGAAAATTCCCACTGAGGTGAGTGAGGAGCAATGGTTTCACCAAGAGATTTCTATGCAGACAGAATTGAAGGTTATGCTTCTTAATCTATATTAATATTTATGATCAATTTATTAACTTGTTACATTTCTAGCACTATCATTTTTATTTTATTAAGATATACACATAAATGCGGATATCTATTTCTGTTTGTATAATTACATACATATAAATATTAACTCATATATATTCTCTCTATATAAAATATTGATTTCTACTCTTAACAAAGTAAACAAAAAATCCGTGACTATGAAAGTACTGTAAATCAATAAAAAATGGGTAATTCAGAAACATCAGCAAGCTTACTATTCAAAGGAAAAAAAGATAAATGTCAACGTTTCTATAGTATATTTCAACTGTGTGTGGGTATGCCTGTGTGTCCAGGTGTATTCTTTAGATTATAGGGAACAAGAACCAGATTAAAATTTTTTATGTGAAAGAGAAATCTCTTTAATAATGAATAGGCAGCAGGTTATTTCCTGTGTTTAATTAAACATCATGATTTCTTTTAATACATGTGAAGACAAGTCACTTGATTTTTGGAAAGAGTATCACACCTTAACATTGGTTATATAAATTTGCAAGGCATGTGCTATAATCATTTACTATAGAGGAAATGGGTTATAGGGCATTTGCATTTAGGATTTGTCTTCCTGGAATAATTTCTCTAAAAGCAAAATGGCTCATAAGATTGTCATACAATATTCTTTCCCTACTCTCATAAATACGTACCGTCTGGGTCCTATCTATCCAGAGGCTAGGATCCCAGGAGGCCTGAGCTCCGTTATCTTATATAGAAAAGGAGGGGATTAAGTTTCATAATTGTCATATTCTACCTCAGAGCCCAGACATCCACATTCGTGTACCTCAGGAGGCTTTTAAGGTGCTTGGCAGATTCCAGAGTCTACCATGGAGATGCCTGCTCATCTGCTTTCCGCAGGCAAAATCTGCATCACCTATTTCCCAAGCTATATCTCTCTCTGTTTTCCACACGTCCTTCCTGCCCACGCATTGTGCCAAGAACCTTTGGACCTGCCAGCAATACAGTGGTAAGGAAGGAAGACAAGGAGTCTCTTGCAGAGCTTGGAGGGTTTCTTCTCAACAGGTGTACGCAACTAAGAAGTAGAATTGGAAAGCTCCAGGACTCGATGTCAAATGGTCCTTCTGACGGTAAAACTATCCTGAGTAAAAACTGAATTGTAATTATTTGGATAGTTACTATTAACAACCAAGTTGTATCACCAGTATCTCAGAAAGAACTTTTCTCCTGTTCTGTCTGCCATCGTGCCCAGTGTTACTCAACTAACCAGTGTGATCTTCTGGTGTGGCTAAGTCTGTCTTTAATTCTTTTTTTTTTCCATTAAGTTTACTGGTACATTTTAGGCATTTTGATTTTTTTTTTTTGTACCAGGGATCGAACTCGGGACCTTGCACTTGCAAGGCAGGTGGTACATTTTAGGTATACAGTACAGTTACATTTATCACTGGGATCTTGTACCTTTACATGATGTATCTTGGTTCTTATTTTTTCCCCATTCCCTGCCCTCCCTTCACCTCCTCCACCCTTCCCTATTTACAAAGACTTTGTTTCCATGTTTTTCCTTTTCTCATATTTTTCCTTTCCCTTCTTTCCTTTCCCCTACCCCTCCCACTTCCCCTACTCCTTTAGACCTTTTCTTCCTATTCCACAGTATCAATTATACATTTTGGTCCTTATTTACACTTTCAGTTTCTCACACCAGAGAAACTATTCAGTATTTACACACGTGTGCTCTATTTATTTCACTTAGGAGTTTGGCCTCAATGTGCATCCACTTAGCTATAAATATCCCTATTTTCTCATTCTTTATGGCTGGGTAGTACTCCATTTTAGAAAAAAAACACATCTTCTTTATCCAGTCTCCAGTTGATAGACAATTGGGCTGTCTCCAAGTAGTCTGACTTTAATTCTACTCTAGCTTTTAGACAGTTCCCATTTGGAACTTGAGATTAGTATGAGCTTTTAAAAGTCAATGTACTTTAAAAAAGGTTAAACTATTCAATCCACAGTAAAGAGCAGTGGGGTGCAGAACAAACTGGAAACGTGGAACCTGACAATGGTGTGTTACTTCCTTTTGGTTGAGTGATAACACACTAGAGAATAATCATGGGTATTTCAGTAAGGTTAATTCTTAATTACAATTCAAAAAAGAAAAAAGAAGGGCCAAGGCAATGGTGTTGAAAGTTCATAACTAGCCCTACATCCCTCATAAACATGCTCCCCAATTGGTTGTGGGAACTGTATTTTTAATCTCCGAGTATTCATAAAGTGGTATTTGAAGGAACACTTGTTATTTCAAGAAATGACTGATACATTACTTAGTATGGTTTCTGCCTGTACATTTCCTAGCTAAATTTGAGGGATTCATCTAATATTATATTGTATGTTGCTAACAGAAAAGTGCTTTCCTTATCCTTTGCATAGCCTGTTTCTTTGAGTCTTACAACTTGAGGGAGTATTTAGTCATCTACTCAAAACCTTCAGTATTGAAACTAAGCTGATTTTTTTAGCACATGTGTTTCCTCCTCAGTATTCCATAGTATTCTTTTCTTAGGATAAAAAAAAGATTGAAAAATTTTAAAAATTATGGTCTTTGAAAAATATATTGTGTATTGACGATACTGCAGAATTTCACTCCATTTGAGGACTCACACAGCTATTTAATATGGTGATAACTGCAGCTCACATCAATTGAGAGATTACTATGTCCCATCAACTCTTTATCACCACTTTTGATACTCAGTACCACCCTAGGAGCTCTTACTATCATGACATCCAGTACAGACAAGAAAATGAAGTGCATGGAAGTCAGGTAATTTCCCCAAGCAAATGTAGAACATCTTGTGTCCAGATTTCTAGAAATCTATGTTTTTAACCACTCCACAGTATACACTATATTAACTTTCTCTGAATCACATTGGGGTATGTTCAGCAAAATTTAAATTATAGATAAATTTGAGTTGTTGAAATTGAGTTTAATAAATTCTATAGCAGTAATAACCAACAAATGGAGGCCTTGTATATTGTCATGTCTCATTAGAACATTTTAAAATTTTACATTAAAAACTTTAGAACAGGGCCAGGGATTTAGTTCATGTTCTGACACCTGCCTCGCAAGCACAAGGTCCCGAGTTTGATCCCCGGTACCAAAAAAAAAAGAAAAAATTAGAACATTTTGAAAATAAAAAAAAAATTAGGACAGGTCAGGGATTTAGCTCAGTGGCGCCACACCTACCTCAAAAGCGCAAGGTCCTGAGTTCGATTTCCAGTATCAAAAAAATAAATTAGGACAGAGGTAACAGTAGCCTTTTCTGATAGTTTAACTCGACATTTTCTCAGCTGTTCTACTGCTGTCTAATTTTAAAATACTTTCTAAGAAATAAAAAAAGTAATTCACTGTGTCTAGAAAAATAACATTTTGTTAACATGGTAACAGAGAATATTGAGTTCTGTCATAGTTTTTGATAACTTGCTGTCTAATCAAAAAGTATTGGAGAAGGAAATAAAGTCTATTACTCTTTGCACATAAATGTACAATGAAAATGACAGCTTTATAGCATTTGAGGTTTTTGGCCACAATAACTGCCAAACCGGATTGATGTGTGATTTAGTCAACTGACCACCAATTGTTCCAAATTGACTAGAACCCAGGCAGTTTCTTCATTTTATAGGCCACAATGAAAAGAAACATCATTTCCACATCCTACAACAGAAAAGAAGCAAGGTCCACATTTTAGGGAGGATCAGCGCTGTGCCACAGGAGATTTAGGGGTGTGGAAACCCAAAACACCAGGGCTGAGACATGAGCCATGGAAATACATCGCAGGCAAATGCCCTCCCTTCACTGTCTCCCGCAAGGACAGATTGTGACTGATGGCCTCTGAGGTGACGTCAGAAGCAAGGACATATATGTTGAACTCACTGAGTATAAGGACAAAGTCAGCAGCAGCCGAAGCTTGGCCTTTTCAGGGAAATGGCAAGCAAGGATTTGAAAAACAAATGTGGAATCAATGGAAAGCACTTCCTCATCTTTGGGTGAGAGTGTGTGTGTGTGTGTGTGTGTGTGTGTGTGTGTGTGTTTGTGGTGTGCATTCTTGTCTGTCACAAGAAAAACAGAAAAAAATAAGGAAAAAGAGATGATAAATGTGTCAAAGCTGTATAAAAGAATATTAAAGATCACTGTATTGCCGAAGTATTTGCAACATTTGGACTCTGTTGACTGTCTGAATTCTTAATTTTATAAACATGTCACATACTCAGAACCCAGATTACCCCCAGCTTTAGCCCAAACAATCCAATGAAATCACTAGCTGAGTTACAGGCGTGAACTAAGACATTAATTCAGAAGACTTAATGATTATTTGTGCTGTTTTACTTACACTTTATGCAGTGTTAGCAGTCCTCAGATTCTGCAGGTTGAGGCAGGGAATACAGGTCCTGGTTGTAAAGAATGAAGTTGGGCACAACATGTGAAGGCAGCTTTTAGGCCCTCATTCTGGGTCCTCTCTCTTCTTGTCCAATCTTTCAGCACCTCCCTGGCTGCTCCTTATAAGGTACTGAGAGCGCACATAAATTAAGCAGCAGGTAAGAAGAGTTCACTAGGACAGAGTTCTAGCTTGGACAACTGAGAGAATACATTTGGAAAGCAAAGAAAGCATTTGGAATGAACAGGAGCATTTTTGTCAGTTAAAGTCCTCTAGAGAAAAAGCCAGTTTTGAGAAGCAGTTTCCCTCATTCATTTTGTCTTTAACAAGCCCAAATATCTCTATCTACAAAGATGCTATTAAACTCACAAACAACTAAGTTCAGCACATTCACATACACATACAAAGCCTTCTGCTATCTAGGCAGGGAAGCAGAAAAATGATAGAAAAAAAACCTTTTTTACTGACTATCTTCCTGAAAAATGAATGTAATTTCTATGAGACAATAATACTGATATTCTATCTTTTTTCATTTTAATCTCTAATTTTTTTCAAGTTCTTATTACAGCGAAATTCTAACCAAAACTGTCTGGTCAAATGCCACTCAAAGTGCTTTATAATCTATTTCAATCTATAATATGGAAACTATAGCAACATAATACATTTTATGTTTTACTATAATCATTTATTTTTGAGAGGTACTATCATATATTTTTATCTAATTAAAAAGACTATTATTGATTATAAAGTAACAAAGTGAAGTATTCCAATACTCACTGAGTAGTTTTATGTATTTCTTAAATTCCGTTTTACTAATTAATTTTGGTAATGTTGGGGATCAAACCCAGGACCTTGTGCTTGCTAAGCAAGTAATCTACCACTAAGTTATACTCCTAGCATTCTTACATTAAAATCTGAAGACTACAGTTTGCAGCTACTCTGGCAATTATGTGTCACCTTAAAGATGACAAGTATGAATTTAGTTTCATTAATGATATTGTTTATCAATAATTAAATCTGCCCTGTGACCTCATAAAGGATAGAGCTAAACTGTCATGTCAGAAGCTAATCTGTTCATACATTTAGCCTTTTACAATTATTTGGTATTGTAATTGAAAGCACCCATATATATAGTATGACGACTTCTTTATTATTCTTAGAACAAACATAAACCCAAACTTATATATTACCTGGAAATTTCCACTAAGAGAAATAAACAAAAAACTTTTACAGCACAAGTATGATTTTATTCTGCATAACTGATTATCTAGTTTATTGATTAGACTGTGATTTTTATTTCAATACTAAAATCACAGGTCTCACCTCAATTTTGACAAACATAAATAGAAATGTAGTGCCCATTGCTTTAAAACTTTCAAAGCATTTTAAAATTTCCCCTGCAATGCTAATGATTTGTGGCTCCATACTGAATGCTTTTAAAGTAGAAATACATCTGCAGCTTCAAGATGGAAAATATATTTCTTTTTTTATTCATCTTTAGGTGACACACACCTTAGTGCAGTTAGTCAATGGCAGGTAGTAGGGTTAGCTGGAAAAGGAGCTAGATCTTACCCAGTTTCAACATGCTATGATGGAAATAGAACTCAGTGGTCATAACTTAGTCACATGCCACAGTTTCCAATAAAAGTCAATATCATTGTTGAAATTTTACAATTCTCTTACTCTCAAAAACTGAGCCAGAATTTTACCCTATGGAATGGTTTTCTAAAGTTTATGTAACACTCCAGTGAGTAATTTCTTATATAATTATATGCATGAAAATATACAGTTCACTTTCAAATGGCAGTAGTTTGGATTTTTTTTAACAATGAAAAGCTGATGATTATATTATGCAATGATGTTTATCTCATTCAAAAAGAAAAGATTGCTACAATGTGGAATTTTGTGCTAAAGCTATCAACTGTTACTTGAATGGGAATAATCACAATCTCCTGAAGTCTGTCTACTGATTGATAAAGATATTGATTACCTGTACTTACACATTTTATACTTGCTAAACCAGTACTTTTCTGGTCATGAGTCTCACTGTGTGGATGTGTCATAAAATCAATGCAATCAGCTGCAATTAGAATTTTTTTAGTGAAAAAGAACAATATAGTAGAAGAGAAAAAAATTCAAGTGCATTACTTGTACTATAGGTAAGCATTACTTTATGAGTTCTTCTTAGTTATATATGTATGTGTGTACATGTGTATATATGTTTTGTAAGCACAGGGCATACATATATTTACATATTAGGGTAAAAGTTGTTGTGTATGTATATGTATAGACACATATGCCTGAGGTACAAATATGTGCATCCTACATCCATGATTTATCTCAAGATTATATATGAATTCTTATAAGTTTCCTTTGTTTATCGTTCATCTGTTCCAATTGGAATATAAGTCCTCACTGTATACCAGTAAGGATCATAGTAAGTGTTCACAGAATGATCACTGAGTAAATAAGTGATGACATTCAAACACACATACCCATTCTAGGTTGTGATGTAGAATATATTTTTTTCTGTAAATCATTAGCCAAAAACACTAGATATATCACTAATTAGAACCACTATTTAAAAGTGATTTCCAGGTTCATTTTATGAATACCATTCTATCCTCCCTCTAAAATTTAAACTTAAAAACATTTCTTTCAGAAAATCTTCAATAATACACTGTGAAGAAACATCCAAATGAGTCAGTCCTCAGGGGGAGTGATCTGAGCTCATGTAAATGGTGGCTCAACCAAGAAGTACCCAAAATATAAAAGACTCACTTCATCCATTCACTTATTCAAAAACCAGATTATAGGGTAAGAGTATAAGTAGAGAGTTTCAGGAAAGAAAGTCTTCAAGGGAGCAGAGATAATTAGAAAAATCCAGGGAGGGACTTGGCAGAACCCACTATATCATCAGGATGATAATAGAAAGCCAGACATGAATAGCAGCTTGGTTACTACATTAGCAGAGGGTTTTGAGTTGGCTCAAACATGATTTGGCATCTGTGCTGAAGTACCACAATAGCAAAGGGAGGAATAATTGTAGTAAGAGGGGAGAAAGTAGAGAATGAGGTAGATAGAGAGACACAAGACCCATGACAGCTAAGTAAAATTAGAAAAAGAGCACAGAATTTTTGGGGGTGTGGTAGTTACTGGAGGACTCAGGCAGGGCAGGTACATAATCAAAAATGAATGTTTAAAATGTCAGTCAAAGGCCAGCATGATGTTTCCAGCCTGTAATCCCAGCGCACTGGTTGGCCTGAGGCAGGAGATTAGCATTTTTAGCCCACCCCAGGCAATTTAGCATGATCTTGTATCTTAATCACTTTCTTGTAGTTGAATGAACATATCCAACACCCACAGTTTAGAAGAGAGGTTTATTTTGGCTCATGTTTTCTAGCCCATCTTTAGCTCCCAGGGAGAAATGGCATGGAAGAAAGGCCTGTGTAGAGGAAAGCTATTCACATTAAGGCCTCTTTCTAGGACAACAGCACAGAGAGAGAAGGGAGCAACGAAAGGGGGAGATGTACCCTTCTCGGTCATGCCCTCAGGGACTTGCGTCTTCTGACCACCTGACCCAACCTCTTATGGTCCGACTTTTTAAATTTTGGTACCAGGGATCGAACTCGGGACCTTGCACTTACGAGGCAGGTGGTGGCACCACTGAGCTAAATACCGGCCCCCAACCTCTTAGGGTAATAAGGGGTCAGCTACAGCGCCCCTATGATTCAATTACCTTCCAAAATCCCCACATATGATCCAATGAAGACTTCGGAGGACATTCTTGATCCAAACTGCAAACTTCTCACAAAATTAAAAAAAATACAAAATAAGTGGCTGGGGTTGTACCTCAGTGTAAAGGTCCTGAGTTCAATTCCCAAAACCAAACAACAACAACAACAATAACAACAGCAACAAACAAAAGGCAAACAAAAAACAAGCAACACAACTGAGAAAAAATGGTAAGACTTTCAAACTGTTGACACACAGACCAATTGAGAAATTACTATAGCAACTTAAGTGAGAAAGCGGTGGGATGGAAGTGAAGGAAACAATGAGATTAGCAAAAAGGATTGGATTTGGTATTAAACAGGAAGATCACAAGGAGCTGAGGGAATGACTGGATGGAAATGAAATTGAGAACAAAAATATAAATGAATAGGAGAAATACAGGATTGTTCTTTGACAGCCTAGGCTAATACAAAATTATGCATCTGCCTCTATCAATGGACAGAGTCAGACTACAGCATCTAATTCCAAGTGGCATAGTTATCCCATTGCTAAGTCTAATAAGGTTGGCAACCACCTAATGCTGGCCTCAACTGAGCTAACACAGAAGCAGGATGGATCCCCAAGACCCATATGAATTTATTCTTTGTTGACATTTGCTGAACTAAGTTCAATGTACTTACATTCTTTCTCACTTCCGTTTCCATGAGGCCAGAGGTTACAGTACACACAACCCTTTTCAGTTACAAAAAGACTTTTCTTTAGGACTTGACTGCATTTCTAGCACTATTTGTGTGAAAAGTGTCATCTGAGGTCTATTGTGGAGGAGAGATATATACTATTGTATTTGGGAATACAGTTAAATTTTGTTTTTCAAAAAAAAAAACCTTACTATAAGAAGTCTTTGAGTGGTTTAGGATAACATGGCAAGAGTGAAAGTGGAAGACAGCACTGATTGCAGCAATGTTCAAGAAATCAAAGGTAGGAAATATGTTGCTTAAAAATACTTCACATTTTAAAAATAGCTTTACATCCCATAGGGGAAAAAATAAAGAAAAAAAGGAAATTATTCTTTCTTTTGAAGTACAAAGTAATACATATTACTTGCTTTTGTCATTTTACATTCTTTAGAGTAAGAAATATAACCAATGTGAAAATATGAACAAAATTGTAAGAAAGAACAGCCATGTATCAGTCACTGAAGAGTAAAGGGGAACATGTTTTGCAAATACTTTCAGAATGGATGCATTCTTTCCATTCAAAAAATATTTCCCGAAGGCCTAGAACCTTCAAAGCAATGTACTAGACACTTTATTGGCCATAAAAGAAAAGCAAACAAACAAAAACCCTGTGACAATGCCTTCTTAGGTAATGGGCTAGAATGTGGAATTAATCCAGAACATTCATGATCAAAATGAACTGTACAAACCAAGAATGATGCCAAAAGAAATGCCCCATGTGCCATAACGTTGCTTCAAAAGCAGAAAAGAACGAGTATTATTCAAGAGACCATATGAGTCACCAAATAAGAGGGTGAATTTGACCAGGCACATGTAATCCCCATGGAGACTGAGGCCGGAGAATCATACATTCAAGGCCAGACTGCAACTTAATGAATCTCTGTCTCAAAATAAAAGAATAAAAATGGGCCAAAGGTAGAGCTCAGTGGTAGAGAGTCTCTGGGTTTTATGTCCAGTATGGCAAAAAGAAGAGGAGAATGAGAAGGAGGAGAAGGAAAGATGAGGAGAAGAAAGAGGAAGAAAAGGAGAATGAGGAGGTGGTGAGGGGGAGGAGGAGGAGCAGGAGAGGAGGAGAGGAGATAGGATGGTAGTAGTAGGTATGGTTGCAAGTTGGGAATACTACAGTTGAAATGCCAAGGAAGCGTGGTTGAAAAGATGCTTCACATGCTAGTGATGCCATTTGAATAGACCTTCTGAGGCCACATGAGGCAGGGGTGACTAGGGCTGTGGAATGTGAACATTTCTACAGAGCAAGGCACTATTGGCACCAAAAAGAGTACACTGGATTGCCCGAAGGATTTTTCTACTGCAGCAAGCATGGAGTCCTGCTATGGTGTGGATATAATGTGAGCCTTCCTCCTACATGCTCATGTGCTAGAACCTTGATGATGTGAAGCAGTGGTGGAACCTATGTGAGGTGGATCTTGAGAGGAAATTAGGTCACTTGGGGACACCAACTAAAAAAATTCATGGAGTTCTCCTAGGATTGGAATAGATCAGGTGAGAGTCAATTGTTAATAAGGGAACCTGGCACCACCTCTGACTCTTCAGGATGTGTCACATGCCACACCTGCGCACGGTCCTGCCATTTTGATACTATCAACCACAGGACCTACATATATGAACTGAAAAAACTTTCTTGTATAAAGTATTCATGGTTCAGTATTTTGTAATAGCATAGACAATGGACTAAGACAAGATCCTTGGCAAAACAGCGCCCCCATTCTGGTACGTTTCTCCCTGGGGCTGTGCCTACTGCCTATTACAGAGATATTCAGCAATGAAGGGGGTGCTTCAGTGGTGCAAGAATACAACAAAGAGAAATCCAGTCCTGTTGGGTGAGAACTTACAGGAAAATTTGGGACAAGTCCCTTTACACGTCTTTTATAACCCATTGAACGTAAAACTATACCAAAGAAAGTTTTTCCATTCACTACTGTGTCATTCTCAGAGCTAGGCTCTTGGTGCTGGGTTCTAAGAGGTGCTCAGTAAGTAGTTGTCAACTGCATACCTGCCCAGCTGAACTATATCATGTCTAAACCACAATGAAGACAGCAAAATGAAAATGAAGCCTGCTTGTTTTTTAAACCTAGCTCATTTGTAAACCATCATAAAATTAATTAAATACTGTACAACCTTTAGTCTTGAGATATTTTTCTAGTAACTAATGGCTAATTATCCTCTATTATTTTTCCCATCCAGTTATATTCCAAAAGCATGCTTGAACAACAGAAACAACAAATAAACATATTGTGGGAAGACAGTCATATGAGAGTAGACATTTTATTTAGACATCCTACCCAAGTAAGACTTTATAGCCCAGATGTTATGAATTTTACAAGAGTGTATATTCATAAGAGGGTTAAAGGTGCCTCTATTAGTAATCTGCATTATACTACAGACTTCTAGGTCATTCAGTCTGAAAAGATGCAATAAACATAGAATATTTGTCCTCCTGAATGTTAGAACATGAAGAATTAAAGTAGAAAATATTACATTACCAGTTTCCAAAAAGAAATTCTATATTAATTCAGTGCTGTGAAAAATGAAAGTGATTCCAGAAAACAGTGGTACAAATTTCCAATGTTTTCAGGCCCTGATTGATTTATTTATGAAATGGTCAATTAGAGAATTGACAGTTGGCTTTAATTGGAATGAAAGTTCGGTGTCAATTTTTTTTTTAAACAGAGAAGTAGCACATAGATCACAAAAAACTAGAAATTGTGATATATCAGATTACATACAACAGATGTAATGATGTACATCTGTTCTAACTTTCTATTGAGTGAATGAATCATCTCTTTTATTGAAACATCATCCTGCATCAGACCAAGTAACACTGGTCCACATTCTGGTGTGCTTCTCCCTAGGGCTATGCCTACTGCCTATTATAGAGATATTCAGTAATGAAGGGGGTGCTTCAGTAACACTGACTCATAATTTCAAAGAACAGCCTACTACATCATTGGATGGTCAGCCCAGATACTTCAGATATTTGTCCTATGGTTAACTCAAATGTTCCTCTTCTGCGCTACAATATATTTAACCCAAACATATGCTAACCATATAATTTCTTTAGCAAATAGGAATACTCTGGAAAGCTTAAGACTAACTGATAATTACACAGACATAAACTCAAGAAAACATGACTATGTAATGGTCCTTAGTTGTATCTCGAAAATCCAAACACACAATTTTTTGGGTCTTCCCTGTCAGACTTTGACTCACCTGCAACCTTCATGACCATGTCTTCTTTCAATCCATCCAATTAACAATTCCCAGCGAAAGTCCATTATGACCTGCTAATGTTGCAGTGAGAACAGAAAACCAATGGAATGCATCACCAAGCACTTCACATTCCATGTTGTTGATGCTTTTCTTAAGACAGATGTCCAGGGTAGACAAACTACTCCAAGTCTGACTTGACAAGTACAAAGAAAAGTGAGACTTGATCTCCTACAGTCTAATGATAATAGCTAATAATTGGTAATACTTACTGGGTACTTATGTATATCTGTATCTATACCTATCTCTCTACTGCTCTCCTAAATATTTATTCCTCCTACCCCTATGATAATCCCTTTATTTTACAGATAAGAAAACTGAAGCAGTGGATGACTAAATAGCTTATCAATTATCTTGAAGGAAAAATAAGATAATAGAACTTCCTTTTTCTCCTTTATCTTTCTCTCTCAAGTAGCCTTTAGGGGCTAGATTCTGTGCTTCAACATGGAAGCATGATAACAAAATGCAATCCAAGTTTTTATCTGGAACATACATGTATATATCCTTAAAGATAATAATGAATTCAGTTTCATCTCTATAGCCTTTTATTGTAAGTGGTGCTTTTCAAAGGTGGGGAGAAGGGGGTGTAACTCAGAGATGAACCTCACATTTACTGTGTGTGCATGCAGAAGGAGAGAGATTGAATGTGTAAACCCCAGGGTTATAAAATAAGTATGGAAAGAGGATTATGGAAATTACTTGAAAAACAGTTCTCCAGGTGATTCCAATATAGCTGTCCACCCTTTACAGAAACCAAAACAAACCTCTCAGTCTAAAAAGTTTATCAAATGTCTATTGAGATCTCTATACTGTGATTTGTTCCTAATGAATCCAAAGAAATCCTGGATATCACCACCTCTCTTTTCAAAGATTTAAATAATCATTTGCGTTTCTTGCGAGGGACTGGCACTAAGCTCCCCTATTTACATTTTACACACTGTACCTCCTCCCTCATATCGAATATAAGAATGTGTTATTTATTTTGGCATTCCTCTTATTCTCAAGTTTTGGCACAAATTATAAATAATGGCTTATTATCACATTGTTTTAAGTATGCTAGAGATATTTTTATAAAAAAAAAACCCTAAGCTTCTAGGCAAATATATTCAAACAATCCATTGTTTTCTTCACTTCTACAGTTGAGAAGACAGTTACTTTTTTTTTAATAAAAATATCCATTCATTTGTTGGCACTTAATATATAAGTAAAAGCAATGCCTTATTTGGAAGAGGTTATTCTGAAACTTACACTACTTGGTAACTTACTCATTTTCTCAATCTAAATAGCTCGCTCACTTATGTTTGTTAGATTTGTGTTTATATGATATCAGGGAATCAGGTACTAAACTATTATAAAACCAGAGTTCATATATATTTCATACTGCATCGTAATCTGTTCAAAAAACAACTGGATGAAGTAAGATGACTCTCTGATGTCTAATTTCTAGTTAAAAGTTCCGACCCACTCGAAATGCATGGCAACAAAAAAGGAGGGAACTGTTCTTCCAGAAGGGGCTTCCACCATATTTTTACCTACGAAAAAACTGAGGCCTAGAATAGCTGTGTCCCTTGCCCAAAGTCACCCAGAAGATGGTACACTCTGGATTTAAACTCAGGCAGTCTGATTTTGAAGTCCATCTTCAGATGGTTAAATGGGCAAAGAATCATTGTGCTAAAATGTAGTGGCAGTAGTATTTCAACTATGTCACCTTACGAAAATGTGTTTTTACCCAGTTATTCAGTAAATGCTATGCCTGCCAAGAATAAGATGGAAGCTATGCAAGGGCTAGATATTGGCTGTTTTCTTCAGGAATCCATATTTGAGGTAGTCTAACTTGGAGAACAGTTTGTGGGTCTTTTTCAGAATATATGTACAATTCTTAATATTTTATTTGTCCTTTTTTGGCATGTAAACAGAGAACACACTTCTATTACTGATACGCCTTATAACTGTCTGTGATTTTTCAATAAGATTGATAGTGGTGATGATGATGGTGATGATGACGAAAACTATCTGGCCAAGAAAAATATAGAAAGTTCATTATCTGCTTGCATTGAAGAAGATGATGAACATCTAAACATTATGATTTGGACAATAAAGGAGAAATGTCTCTACAAATGATCTGTGGCAGAAACTATGAGCTAAGGACAGGAGATCTGTGGCTTTTCCACTTGGCTGTATCTAGCAATGAGTGAGGCCTCTCTCATCTAATTCCCACTCCGAAATTCAGAAAGCAGGTCTGGCAAGGAGGAAGCTCAATAATTATCTTTTGAATGAGAAACAAATGAATGCTCAGTCACATATAGAATAATGTGAAGTCAGCTCATGTAAATTGAACCAGAGCCATTTAAATTTCCTGATAATTTGCTAGTTTAACAGCTAATGAATCCTTAACAGTCCTTTTGCCTTCTCAAAAAGGCAAAGAAAGTACATGGCCTGGCCTCAGGGACTCCAAATACAGACATGGAAAGGAAACATGAGAACACACATCACTTTTTTTTTAAGTGTGTAATAATCCATTTGAAGCTCTTGCAAGGGGTTGGCAATAAATTTACCTATCTATACTGACTACACTGCTCTCCACCTCCACATTAGAACATCAAGAATTTCATTTGCCTTTACCCTCCTGAGATTCTGCTATTACCAGTCTTTTTAAAAGAGAAATACAAGCAATGGTTTTGATACGATATTAATTTAAGTATTTTTAATCAGAGCACACAGATAAATTTATTAAAGCAGGCTACTGCATTTTTCTTCTCTATCTTTGAGAAAATGTTTATTGTCAAATAAAATGTGTTTCTTGTATCTAGATAATGGAGAAATGAATTTCCCTTTGTAAAATAACTGTATGTTGCCATGTAAGATTTAAGTTGCATGTATGCACACATACATATTTAGGTGCAAAAATCAGTCTTGGAATACATGGGACAAAATGCTTAATGCTACTTCACAACCTGTTTTCATGCAATTGAGAGACAGAACCCTTAGTACTTAGGAGGCCACGCTCTGGACCCTCATTTTGTGACCTCAAATAATTATTTAGTTACCCCATTCCTCACCTTTCTCTTCTGTAAAATAAAGACAAAAAGACTCATTTTGTTTAATGTTATGACAAATGAGGTAACATGTGAGAAGTTCTTATAATGACTGGGCTAGAATAAACACCAAAAGCTTAAAACCATTTGTTGAAATACCATAACAAATGCAAGCATATTGAAATGTTCTACATTAGTGCTATTATCTGATTCACAAGAAATAATTCTGATTTATATCATGATTTGTAACGTATCAATGGGAGATGATTTTCAACAATGGGCTACACCTTCGCAGTAAAATTTCCAAATTTTAGCAGGACATCTACTAGAAAGTGAATGCAGACATTCTTAGTGTATGTTTAACAATTTTCTTTAAGGCTTTCTTTTTTGTCAATAAAAGATAAAGCACTAAATTATAGGATTAAAATAATGGTTAAAGAAAATAATTAAAGAAGTATGCCAAGTACGTATTTAGGTCTCGTATCCATACTTTACAATTTGTATGGTTTATTAATATGGCACAAAAATAAATTTAATAGAGAGGTTGATGCCCCACAATTCATTATATGTCAGCACTGCTCAAGATTCCCGATATGAGTAATCATTTAGGGTTTCCACTCTGCGTAGACAGCATGCCAAAAAGTGCTTGCAAAAGGATATTCTGAAAAATAACGGCACTCCCAGGAATTAGACTTTCCTAGGGTCTTTTCACATTGAAGGTTAGTGCCAAACTAACTATCGTCCCGTTATAAATAGCAATGAAGGATAACCAAATTGTAATTTGGCATCTTTATATTAACATTTCAGAAAAATTTAGTAGAGGGTCTGTGAAAACATGATGTTTCCTCAGTTTGTATCAAAAACAAGATTTGTATTGGTTGAGAAAATGTAAAACTGTTCTCTAGAGCCATTGTGTAGTTTTTCTGCCAATAAAAGTCCAGTTTTGCCTGAGAGCTCAAACCCATTAGTTCAGAATATTTTATCCTTCTCAAATAGACTAGGAGTACAATCATGATTTGAATTGATTTCTGTGAACAGGACAAGAACAAGAATGTCCATTATGGATAAATCACATAGGAGCTATTAACTTCTCCAAACCTTACAATCTCAGGATATAAAAAAAAAGATCAAAGGGTCTTTATTAATAAGTCACTCCAAGAAAAATACATTAGGCAAATAGGATCTTAAGCAGTATAGGAGCTGAAGAGATGACAAAGAACTGGAATCTGGATAAAACTATTAAAATTCACTTTCATCAACAATTTCCTCCATTAAAAAGCTCTCTAACAGCACAGTGCACTCACAGAGGAGCTTCTATCCTAAAAGGCAGGTAGGTAGTCAAATGTACATGTGTATGAATACATGTCCAAAGCTTAGTGATTTCTTCTATTGAACATCCCAATGTCTGGGCACCCAGCTACACAGAGTAGGCATGCAAAAGAGAACAGCTGAATAAAGGCAAATCTAAATTAACTTCAAGCCAGATGTGAACTGCAAAGCACTTTACTCCATACGTGATAACAGGTTATGATTTTACGGCAGATCTACAAGAAGGGATTTGATGGAGCAGACAGAAGGAAGGTCTGGAACTTGAACATTCTCCCATCAGAAGAATATACTGAAGAAAACTCATTATGTGACAGGCATAATACTCATATGTTCAATTTATGAAGTAAGGGTTTCATGTACACTTCTTGCTGATGTTTCACTTTTTAAAAGCCCCCTATTTTTTCCCCAGGCTTTTCTCCTAGCAAAGAGTGCGTTGGCCTAATACTAACCTTCCTTTTGGTATCAGGTATACAGAAATAATATTTTCAAAATGGGGACAGAGAAAAGGGAGGGCTGAATAAATCTGGATAACAGCACATCTGAGCTCACTCACTCAAAAATATTTCTCCCGAGGATAAACCTCCCCTTTACAACCAGACTCCACTAGTCCTCTGGAACTCCTTTCTGGAGACTTTGAAAAATGGACCATTTCCCTCCCCAAAGAGTTTAACATAGAATCCTATTTAAAACCATGAGTATGCAGTTTCCCAGGATGTAAGCCAATATGTAGCCCATGACCATTCTCAATTCTTTTCCATAAACTTCAACAAATGCTTTGACCTGTGGTATATTTACTCTTCTCTGTGGCCTCAGCTATAATTACATTAGCAACATGCCACTTAGCATTAATTGCTTAGCATTTAGTAAAGGTTCTTTTTCAGGCTGGACCAACAGCTCCTGTGTTTGTCCATACTAGTAACTGCATTTTATTTCTTCTTGTAGCCTAGCCCAGGCCAGATGAGTCATAGTATTTATTCAAGACTTAATTATTTGTTCTAAGTTTGGTAGAAGATGGCTACTACACTCTTTTAGGCATGAGAACGCTATCAAGGAATTCAGAAACAACGGATCATAAGGATTTTCTCAAATAACCTTTCCTTTTATATAAAGCCACTTTGTATTTGTAGCATTTTCATTTTTATCAATCGAATGTGACTGACAAGGATAGTAACAAACCCTTATGAAGCCACCAAAGCCATTTTTTATCTCCGCTGATTGGGGAGGAATGTTTTTCTCCTCTCTGCTTCCCTTTCCACTGTCATTTTTGACCCTACAAGCTGCCACTATAAGCTACAGAGAGCTCAGGCAGGGCCTCAGAATGGCTGCTTCTTGAACTCGCTCCTTTTTCCCAGATAAATTACAAAAGCAAGGTCTTGGAGAGTGAGCAGAGAGTGTAGTGACTTCAATTTCAACAGGCCCTCAAAATGCTCTCAATTTCACGCTTCCCTGATCAGCTTTATTTATAAGAAAATAGATCTCTATGAGCAAACACTCACACTTGATCTGCCAAAAAATTTCAGCAATATTATTTTTGGGCACTTTATAAAAATTTTGATGTCTCCATTTCTATCAATATTTGGGAACAATCTAAATGAAACTTGAGAAATCAATAAAATATGCATTTCTGTAAATATCTCAGGGGCTTGTTTTTCCAAAATGCATGCATATTCAGCAAAGATTGCTGAGAGCTGTCACAGAGAGTTACTGCATAATTTCAAGTGAATAATTATAAATATGATCACAAGAAAATCACAGTTATCACCTTTTATGTTCTGATGGTAATTCTTAGTGTTCAAAGATTTTCTAAAGCTTTAAAAATTTCTGGACGTTGCTGAGTAGGGGTATGAGAAATAGAACAGTTTTCAGTTCAACTGTCACTGACGTGGGGGGTCACCGATTATGACAACTTCAGAATTTCCAATGTTTATTCTTTATAAGACAAGAGAACTGGGGCTACTGTACTGATACTCCTGAAAGTACTCACCCTCATGGTCCTTACACCTTCTCTGCAGTGTGTCCCACGTTAATACCTGCCTCTTTCACCACTACATGTTGCTAGCACACAAATATTCCTCTGATACACCAGAAATAGGCATCTCTTGTTGGGTCTTTTCCATGGCTCATCTTAGGAAAGATCATGGTGTGTGAGCCTCAGGCCTCTGATTCCACACCCAGGCCCTGTCTACTGAGAGGAGTCAAAGGAGAATTGAGCAATCATTAGCCATGCAGTCAATGTGTTGCTTTAACAAATTCTTAGTACTGTTAAATATCTATTGGCTGTTGATGAGCAAGATTTGTACTCTCATCCACTGTAGCACATACGGCACTGGAAGAGACAGCATTTCTGATATTTAATAGTAACAGATATTAATGGTCTCTGTGATATACCAGCCACATATTTTGAAATTATGAAATACTGAAGAACAAAATGATGGATAGGATGTTGTATTTACAGTTTGAGAAAGAAAACCAGTTTCACGCAGATTGTTCACCTTTGAATATACGGCCACAAGAACAGATTTTATGGAATGGGCCACAGGATGAAGACAATACATTCTTCCCTGAATTGGAAGAAAAAAACTTAACATGAGCCCTGTATGCAGCTGTTTAATGTAAAATTTCTTCTACCCTATACTTTCCTGAAATTCAAAGAAAATATACTATTCCAAATAATAGCCTAGTTTTATGACAGCTTTCGGCAGAATTGCTTCCAAATGGTTGTTTTGTGATTAGCAAATAAATTACACTTCTATTTATTTAAAATTAATGTCAAGGAGTCTCAGGGTCTACTGTCAGGCATTTAAAGAAAAGGGGACCCATTCCTGTAAGTATGTAATTTGCTGTGTGTTGTGGCACAGGCTTCAAACTTCTCCCACTCCTCCCTCTTGTTTTTTGAAACAGGGTCTCACTATGTAGTCCAAGCTGACCTCAAACTTGCTATGCAGCCAAAGTTGGCCTTGAACTTGTAATCCTGCTTCAGTCTCCTGAGTGCTGGGATTAGACATGTACCAGCACACTGAGCAGTTTCTAAACTCTATTGTCAAAATATATTAATACTTCATATGATGTGTTAGTTTATTTGCAAGACAGAGACACTTGTAAATACTCTATAGTAATTATACATTTTAACAGGTTGGCAAAATTGCAGATGCATTGGAAGATTGGACACTTTAACTCTGAAATAAGCATAAAGGTTGGGTTGGAGTTACTGGGCTGTCCTTTAGTATCGAGCTAAAAAGACTTATCAAGTAACAAACATACATGTTAAGGATGTGTCTTACAGTCTCTGTGCTTTGACATTTCAAATACTTGATCTAGTTACTTCATAGCACTGCACTACACATATAAATGTTTGTTCTAGTTCATATAATGCTTTTGTGTGTGTGGTACTGTCAGTTGAATCTGGGCCTTTACACTGAGCTACATCTCCAGCCCTACACCACGTTTTTTAACTTTTTATTTTTATGACAGGGTCTTGCTAAGTAGCTAAGTCACCCAGGGTAGCCTTGAACTTGTGAACCTCATGCCTCAGCTTCCCAGAGTGTTAGGATTACAGGTGTGCACCATCATGCCTGGCTTCATAATGCTTTAATGTTTTTATTCTCTCATTTATTCTTAGCTCATCCACCTTAATGCAACCTGTAATATTAATGTAGAAATATAAATTTAACCATCAGGTTTAATAGATATCATACAAATCAAAGCTTCTCTGATTTTCTCTTATACAGATTCTAAATCTACACAGACTCTTAGCAAACTATACGCAGCTAGAAGAAAACTATGGTATATAATTCACAATGTCTTGTTTGATTAAAAAATAAAGTCACGTTGCTTTCTGTGATCAGAATGTTTGTATCCCCCAAATTCACAATCATAAATGTGCATTAGAGGCTCATAAATGGGATTAGTGCCCTTATAAGAGGCTCCAGACAGCTGCCTTTGCCCTTCCACATGTGAGGATAGCACCATCTATTGGCAAGCAGTTCTCTGCCACACACCAAAATGCTAGTTCCTTGACCTTGAACTTCCCAGGCTCCATGTCAGTGAGAAATAAATTTCTGGTGTTTATCAGTTATCCAGTTTATGGTATTTTGTTAAGGCAGTGTGAGGGTAAGCTTCACCGTTACCTTGACTGGCTTGCGACCAACCCAGAAGATTATGAAAACACACTTCTATGTGTGTCTGAGTAGGTCATGGAGCTGTGATGTTGGATACTGTATCTAGTTTCTGGACCCTTCCTTGTTAGCATTGTTCCTTGCTCTGCTTCTTCGCCACCATGAACTAAGCTATATTCCACTACCCTCTTCTATTATGATGTTCCTTCCTTGGGCCAGCTGATTATGGACTAAATCCTCTGAAACCGGGAGCCAAATAAAACTCTCCACCTTTAAGTTGTTAGTGGTAGGAAACTTGAACCAGCAATGGGAAAGCTGACAAATAGAAGCAGCTGGAACAAAAACTCAGACCTTGATATGTCTTTCTTTCAGCACATGAAAGCTAATCCAGTCTCATTTCCTGCTCCCTCCCCATTTTCCCCTCATCCTCCCTCTTGGGCATTTGCACTGAAGTATTTATCCAGAGCCCTTTTAAAAACTGATTTTGAACCAAACTGAGTATAAACACTATGTATTCCTAATGTGTACTACTAAAAAAAAATTTTCTGCACCTTCTACTCTGTTCTACTGGTCCTCAGGTCCGTTTCTTTGCCAGTACCATGCTGTTTTTATCACAGGAGCTTTGTAGTATCAAGTTGGGGACTGTGATACCCCCATCTTGTCTTTATTGCCTAGAACTGCCTTTGCTATTCTAGGTCTCTTCTTGTTCCAAATGGATTTTTGGATTGTTTTCTCAAGGTCTGTGAAGTATGCTGTTGGAATTTCAATTGGGATTGCATTGAATCTATATAGTAGTTTTGCAAGTATGGCAATTTTCACTATGTTGATTCTTCCTACAAAGGAGCAAGGGATGTCTTTCCATTTTCTGATGTCCTCTTCAATCTCTTTTTTCAGAGCGCTATAGTTTTCAGGGTAGAGGTCTTTGATTTCTTTTGTTAGGTTAATTCCTAGGTATTTCAATTTTTTGGACAGAGATGCAAATGAAAACAACACACTGAGATTCCACCTTACCCCAGAAAGAATGGCTGCTATCATGAAATCAACCAATAACAAATGCTGGTGGGGCTGTGGGGAAAGTAGAACCCTGCTCCACTGCTGGTGGGAGTGTAGACTGGTGCAACCACTGTGGAAATCAGTATGGAGATACCTCAAAGAACTAGGACTGGAAGTCCC
>NW_004624879.1:419305-429745 GCF_000247695.1 Heterocephalus glaber | reverse complement strand
ACTCATCCATAATTATACCATGAAAAAATCAGTTTGTTTTGCGAAGTCCAAAATTCTTCATCTATAATTCTAAAATTTGAAAACTTCCATTAATGCAAATGCTGTGAAATGATGCCTAACTGACAAAGTGATAACAAGGTAAATTTGAATTTAATTTGGTTCTCATACAGATAGGTTTGTGACTGGAATCCTGGAAAGAACTAAGTTCGTGAACCAAGTTACCACTGCAGTTACTTGGAGTCTTTATTGATCTCATATGGAGGGAATATCTCTGTGTTTTACTGGAGAAATATTAATATACCGTCTCGATCTCTTTGGGGCTGCTCTATAACATATTTTATAGGCATTGCATTAACTTTCTAAAATTAAAAAATATTTTGAATCCTGAAGTATAGCCATTAGGGTTTACAATTAACAACTGTGTACCTCAAATGAACCCAAGGATGTGAAGTTATTGGACTATACCCATCATCAAATACAAAAGTTACAAATTTTATCTTATAATATTAATGTGAAGCAATTTTTTTTCAGGAACAGTACCTGTTATTCATATAAGCATCAATTTCATGAAAAATCAAATGTCATAAATCATACAACTCTGAAGAATTATAACTATGAGTTTGTTAAAGGGCTGCAAAGTTTAAAGAAAGCTACATTGCAGTAAAATGTAAAGGCTTCTTAAATTTTATGAATTTCTAAAGTAACATCTAATTTCCTGGCTTATACATGAATAAAGCCTGGAATTTTTTGTAAACATTTCTTCAAAATAGTTGATAAGCATTAATGAGACTATTCTTTTCAAATACTTTTCAAATATTTGTGTCCCAAGAAATACATAATTTTAAAGAGGAGTCGATTCATACGTTCTTCCATTCAAGATGTTCTATTTAACAGACCCGACGTTACTTTTCAGAAACAATAAGAAGAGTGCATTACTGAAATATAATAAAAACACAACACTATATAACAAAGAAGTTATTGATAATCACATTTCTTTAAAATATAAGGATTTTGGTAAGACTTCCTTTTCAAGCAAAAGAAAACCAAATTTAGAATAAATGGGAAAACTCCTGAGGTAAACATGTTAGGTTCTGCTTTCATTAGATAAGACAACCGTGAACTTACTATTTATCTAATAGTTCTTTACTAACAGCTTGGGTATTATGAAAGACTCACAAGACTATTAATAAAAACTCATAGCTCTATGCCTCCTATTTAGCAAACTCCCATCTCTTTACTATAAATTACTAACTCTAGTATAATTGCAAATCTAAATAAATTCCCTGGTGGTTTCAGATTACAGTCACAAATCTAAAAAGCTACAACACAATATATTTTCTCCAGGAAAATTAATTATTCCAATTCTAGGCAGCTCAATAGTCAGAATTCAGCCACCAGCTGGCTAATATGTACAGTTTGAGCATTTATCAGCAGGCTTCTGCATTAGTAACAGCAAGATTCCATTTCACAGGAGAATACTGCAAGTGCTATGTATAAATGATTTACTCTCGAAGAGTTCTTAAGTGTTTTATCCCCTTAAATGTTCAGGCTAACTTGCTCTACATGATGTCATCAAGATTAATTCTGAGGAATGAGGTAGGATGTAACACTCTGCAGAGTAACCAGAGATAAGAAACCTAAAGTTTAGAATTTGTACATTTCAGAGCCACAAGAAATATACTGATCAAAGGGTCAAATGGCCTCATTATACAGTTTTAAAAACTGGAGGGCTGGGGATCTAGCTCAGTGGTGCTGCCTCCTGCCTCGAAAGCACAAGGTCCCGAGTTCGATACCAAGCACCAAAAAACAAAAACAAAAAACAAACAAACAAACAAACAAAAAATGGAGATTTGGCAGTTGTATGCGATTTTCCCAGATCTTAGCCACTAGACAGAAGCAGGTGCTGGGATACAACCCTGGGTTACCAGCTAAGATTAGTCTCCTTTGGAAGAAAACAGTGACTAAAGCCAAGAAATGGGCTGCTGCCTTATAATTACCAAAATGCATCAGGATTTTTTATGACTTGACCACGGATCAAAACTATTTAATGGACAACTTTTAAGGTATGTAAATTATTCAACAATAAAACTGTTTAAAAAATTAATGGGAATAATAGATGAATGGATGGATCCAGAGATAATGGGCTTGTAATGAAACACAGAGTAAAATGCAAAAAGAAGAATATAGGTGGTAGATTTACAGATGATCATTGCAGAATTACTACAATTTTCAAATGATTGAAGATTTTATTGAAAAATATTTGGGAAAAATAAACATATAATGGGTGTCACATCCTACTAATTTTCAAGCAAAGGTGATAAAATACTAACTGGGCATTTAGATAAAGGGTACAAAAACGCTTTTTCCTACTAGTTCTGCAACTTTGCTGTAAACTCAAAATTGCTTCAAAATAAAAAGTTAACAAGGGTGACAAATGGTTTTGGAAAATGTTTTAAGGATCTTCCTTTTAGAAGGACTGTTTTATTTTACTGTCTTCCTGTGTGATATTTTCCAAGACATATCCCTGGTTACTTCTTTCCTCCCAGACTTTTGGGCTTCTGGTTAGGAAATCACACACAAAACCTCCAGGAATTCATGGTGGGTCAATTTGTATGGACAAAGTCTATCAATTTGAGTAAAACTTCGAATGGAATGTGTTAAGAAATTAACACACACAAACAATATGTGTGTGTGTGTGTGTGGTTTGTGCACACACATGTGAGGTAACTGCGAATAGAAATCAGATGTTCTCTATCACAGGGCTGGGCCCCAAATCTTTTTCTATTTTTTCTTTTGGGACAAGGTCTCACTAATTAGCCCAGGCTAGCCTCAAACTTGTGATCTCCCTGCCTTAGCCTCCAGAGCAGCTGAGATTAAAGGCATATACCACCAGGTCCTATGCATACAAATAAGTTCTTTTTCCCCAAAAGTTGCCACCAATTTTGTTTGCTTTTGAATTTATCTGGACATGGAAAATTTAATTTTCCCTTGAGGGATGTTTGTATTGGTTAAAACAGACACACACATACACACACACACACACACACACACACACAGAGGAGCTTGCGCATGTGCACGTGCACACACATTTTAATCAGACTATTGCTATGCAAGATAGAAACAAAGATTCCTTACCTGAATCCATGGAATGGAAACAAAGAAGAGGTACCTGGCTTGTATCACAATGCAAATAAATCCCCAGGCTGCAGGTGAAGATTCTCTGTCCAAATCTGAATTTGGGGGAGTGTTAGGAACACCTCACACTGTATGTAGGACAGATCTTAGCTGGGCACCCTGGGCAAGCCATGACAAATATATTCAGACTTACCAGCAAAGGATGTGATTTCCCACAAAGTCACAGCATTAAGGCTTTGTATTTCTGGTCTCACAATTAAATAAAAACTTTAGATCTGGAATAAGTCTTACAGCTTAACTGGAGGATTGTCTCACTTAATAGATGGTAATAATAGCACTGTGTCAATCTGCTTTCTACTGCTGTAACAAAATAACCCAAGAGAGCTTAAAAATTAGAATGAGTTTCTTTTTGGCTCTCAGCTTTGAAGGTTTCCCAAGTCAGCTGAGCTTGTTGCTTTGGGCCTGGGGCCAGGCAGTGCACCATGGTGGGAACACATGGCAAAGGGAGCTGCTCACTCACCTCAGGCAGGTGAGATGCAAGAGCACACACCCCATATGCCAGAAGATGTCCAGCCACCCCACTTTTGAAAGGTTCTACTATTTTCCAACAGCACTATCGGCTGGGGAACAAGCTCTTAACACATGGGCCTTCAGGGGACACTTATCCCTGCCAAAGCAAGCAGGCAGCATGTCTATACACACAGATGCCATGCTGTGTGGTCTACGCACGTATATTAATTCTCCTAACCCTTCCAGTAGCCCTCTGAGGGAATATTATATTGTCATTTTATAGATGAAGAAATAGGCCCAGAGAGTAATAAATGTCTTGTCCCAAACTGTACAACTCACATGTCAAAGTCAGGAACATTGTGACCCAAATAGTTTAAATCTCTACTCAAATGAACTCTGCTTCCTAGTAAGGATCTAGACCAAAAACCAGGTTGCTAGACCATGAGTTCAATTCTGTCTCTAGTAGCCTGTGGTATCTGCTTATCACTTTATGGGAAATAACTTAAAGAACATTATATATCTAGACCACCAAACATTCCACCATGAGAAGTACACACTAACATGTATCTGTTTCATAGAACCCACAATATTTTGTACTGGTAAATTTTGAAAGAATAATGAGAACATCATAGTACAGAAAATTTCAGTATAATATATAAATTGTGAAATTTTATCATTTCTTGTGGGAAGGTCCTGAAATTTTAAAAGGTTCTTATTCCTGCAGCTGACAATTACTATAATTAGATAAAACTCAAAGGAATAAGGAAAACTGAAGAGAAAAATATGCATTCTATACTATACCTGCTTTGTCTAAAAATCTGCTAGAGTGATAAAAAACCTCATTTCTTTTCCTGTAACGAATGATACACTGTAACACACATTTTCATTTTAAAATGGGCCCCTGCAATTGCTGAAGCCTGTATTTGTGCATTACTTGACATTTACTCTCCACTGAATCTCCAAAGCCTGACCTAATTTTTTTTCTTTGTAATTTAGAGAAATAAAAAAATAACTCAGAAATGCTCCTTCCAAAATCTTGTAAAAGCCACGGGTGTATCTCTGTTTCTCAACTCAAAGGTTTATTAATAGTTCACTCTACGATAATTACTGAAGAAAACCAAAATTATTAAGGTATGAAAATGCCATGAGTGTCAAAGCCCAAGTCATTATTAGGTTTCTAAGAGGGTGAACCATTGTCAGACAGCTCACATGCCATTTGACAATGTAATTTCCGCATTTAAAACCCTACTGACCTAATGCAATGCTGGGCTAAAAATGAAGACACTCAGCTCTGTTTGTATTGCTAAATGATTAGTTTTTGTTGGAATGAGCAAATTCTGAGAAATTACAGAGTTAACAGGCACAGAATATCCAAGATTTCTTTCACTGCTTCCCCCCCCCGTTACACATACGAGGTAGATTAAAAAAAAATCAATGTCCTAAACTCCTCTGTAAACCTCTCTCCTTATTGATAAAAAGATATTTTTTTTCCTAAAGTTGAAAAGCAATGGTGAGTTTCTATTTATACTTTGAATTTTAGTAGCTCTAAAATAGGAAAATGTGCTACTGAAATACTACATCATGTAATGGAAGTCAGAACAACTAAAACTATTTTCCTGCAGTATCTTGCTAAATAACTAAAACATATTCTTTCAGAGTGCAGAAACATTTTTATAGTTGTTTTAAGCGTGTTTAATTACATAAATTGTTAAAGAATTAGGTTGGATGTTAAAGTTTCAGTAATAACATCTGTTATCTTTCCAGATAATTATTTCAAGTTTTTGATTATGGGCCACCTCATACTCTGTTAAAATTAAGGAGCCCAAGAACTTTTCTTCCTGTGAGCTACATCTACGACTACTTATTGTATTAGGAACTGCAACTGAGAAAGGTTCAAACAGATGCAGACACAAGCATATATACCATTATCCTTCAGAGAGAAGATGTCATACAGAGCACATTAGGCTGAAGAAGAGTCTGCCGCACATTCCTGAGAGAATAAAAGTGAAAAAAGAAAAAAAACAACAATAACAAAATAAAAACAAATGATATCTTAGAATTACATTGAAAACACTTCTGATCTTGCAAAATCCCTAAAAATGGTCTCCGTATCCCTTAAATAGACCTGTAAAGGATTTGGAAATTTGTTTCTTTTACACAGTATATAGTGAGTGCCATTTCTAGTTTTAAGTCAAATAACTGAAAAAAAATTCATTAGTTATGTTCAAATGAAATACTTCCTATTCACACTCAGAACCTGTAAGGAGGAGACAGATGCAGATGACTGAATGTCAGGAGGGAGAAGAGGAGGGGATTTATAGCTCAGAGTTACCAGCTTAGATTTGTTACTCAGGTAACTGATACATGTGTTGTAAGAGACACCTGGGCTCCAGCACCACAATGTTTATTTGAAGGCAGAAATATGTACTCATTCAGTGGTGACCTCCTCATCACTTCCGCAAGATACTCATCTTGCTTACCTGTCTAGGGGTGCTGCACTGTTCCATAAAGGAAGAAGCATTCAGGTACGAGGCTGTTAGAGGCTCTCACCTTTGTGTTACAAGTACCCTAACACTCCATTTCGGTTTATGCCACAGAACTCTGGGTTCTGTTTCCGAACATATGAACAGATTGAGAAGTTCTTTCCTGGGAAAAGGGCACGGCACTCACTAGCCGTGTGCTTGAGGAATCCTCTCAGAAAGTATACCCTTACTCCTAACACTTGAAAACAGGCTCATTTTCTGCTATCTCTAACACATCCCTCTGCACGCCCACCTGCCTGGCTGTCCAGGAATGTAATTCTGGGAGAAGGTCCACCTGACCTAGCAAGGAGCTACTGCAGTCCCTCAGAGGTGGTGGGGTAACACAGTGTTTCCAAACATCAGCACTGTCAGAGCAAGTCCAAGTAACAGGAACAAAACAAGGAAAAATGAAGACGAGGGTAGAGTACTCTGATAAGCTAAAGATGTTCAGTTAGAAAGCCAAACCATCTCTTCCTAGACACCCAGAGAAGTAGCTTTAACCTAGTGTAGGCTAAAATTCTTGATGTCTACTCACGGACATCTTACCTAAAATCACCTGCTGCAGTGTTCCCCATAAACGCTGCCCTTAAGTTCACTTGCTTCCCATCAAAAGCACACCTTTCTTTGCGTATTTGCATGGCCATTGCCTCGCAAAAAATAAAACACTGTAAAACTCAACATCTTTCATTTTTCCAGATTACTAGGGACCAAAGAAAGACATGAGGGGTATGACTGCTATGGCTTTTCCAGACAAAGTGTTTACATTTTAAATTTTTAAAGACAGAGTTTTACTATGTATAGCAGGCTGGCCTCAAACTTGCAATCCTCTCTACTCCCTGAGTGCTGGGATCCAAGCAAAGGCCATCATGCCTGATTGAGATATTTTTTAATATAATTCATCCCATGCTTTAAAACTGAAATTTTTAAAAAACTATAGTTTATGCACTAGTTTTACACCAGTTTTGTTAATGAAATTATTTGTGCGGCTAATTCTAATCTTGACCTTTCCACTAACAAAGTTTACAGGAGTATCGACTTTCAGATCCCAATGTTCTCATTGGTTGAAAAGCAGAATAACAACATGAGAAGAAAAAAAAAAAAACTAGGGCATACTCAGTTATTCCCAGCATGTAATGGCATCATCATTCTTTGCCTTGTGAACCACAGATGCTTGATACTGACACTGGAATGAAGCAGGACTTCAGTGTGCAACCATGATAGTCATCATAGTCAAACACCCTGAGACCTGCAGTATCTTGCAAAACCTTTTTTAGAACTTGAAACTTTAAAAAAATACTAAAATGACTTAAAATTGTCATTTTTCTCATTTGGAATGTTGAATACTTTTAATGTGACAAATTGTTTGCTCCTTTAAGCAATATGAAAATCTAAAATACTTTGATATTTAATTGTACAATAAGTTATATATTCAGAACAGTACAAGTGGCAAAAATGATATTTTCATGCTATGCAATAGATTCTGGCTGGAATGAGTTCCATTTAAATGCAGATTATTTTTATAACTAAAAGCCCCTCTGACTTGATCACGAATAGGAGATGAAATATGACTTACATTTAACTATAAATGAGAAATTTCACTCCGAGGATAAAATAGTGTTCAACTCCAATAAATGCTGGCCAGACTGACAGACGCTGTTTCAGGAAAAAGTTATACTATGGTTCAGATTTTTGACCATTTTGCTCATATATATATTTGTAGTGCTTGGCTGATAATTAAATGTTCAATAAATACCTATTATGTAACTAAAAGTTGTAAGGAAAAAAACGAAAGCTAACGACAACAGTGCAATTCCTGCTATGTGCGGAATGTAATCTTCAGGTTGGTTGCTATATGTGCTCTTTTAGATTGGGGAATAAGATTGTTTAATAAAAATCCACAGGTTATATACTAATTTGTGATGACCTGAATGTATCCCCCCAAAGTTCATGTGTTGTAATCCTAACTGCACAGTGTGGTACCATCAGGTGGAGATCACGCCTCCAGGAAGTGACCCATTCATGAGGACGGAGCCCTCGTGAATGGGATTAGTGTCCTCTGTGGGAGACCCAGGCCAGCTCTGACCCCTTCCCCAAAGACAACAGAGAAAAGACAGTCCATGAGACACGAAGCAGGCCCTCGTCAGGCAGTGACTCTGCCAGCTCCTTGATCTTAGATGCTCAGCTCAGTACTATGAGAAATAAATTTCTGTTTCTAGGTCTGCCAGACTATGGTATTTTTTTATAGCCCACTGAACTGACTACAACATAAACAGAATGAAAAACAAGGAAGGTAAATTTTATTTTTTTGATCTTCTATAACATCTTGACAACCTAAGAGAATAAGTATTTTTTTTTAATGTGTGTTTGGGCAAAGCTTTTTAGTGATTTATAGATGATGGAAAAGTAGAAAGCAAGGGAGAAAACCTATGACACAGTTACGGTCTTCAACCTTTACTCCATGGCTATTAGCAAGAAGGATGACAATCATCTTTCAGAGTCACCATTGCAATCATACCTCTTCTTAGAAGCCTCCAACAATTGTGAATCATCACTTAAAATGGTAAGAAACATAATAATAGACGGCAAGGCTCTTCATCAAGTCTCACCTGTGCCTCGCTTGTTGTTCTAAAGAAACATACCAAGGAAGAACAAATCCCTGAAAGTCATACATCACGGACTGTAATTTCACGTCTAATAAAGTTAATATCATGAACAAATAAAAATTAACTTTCCTTTCATAGTTCACGCATTTTTTTGTCTCACCTGAACAGTATTTTCTTCCTCCTCACCCTCCTTTAGCTTATCAGAAGGTATTTTCCAATAGCAAAGATGCAGGGAGCCTTCCAGGAAGCCCATGTACTCAGGCTTCTGGATCTCGGGCATGGGCTTTGCCCACAATTAGCAAGAGCTACTGCACTATGACCGTGAAGCCATATGCTTGTGTAATATTTACAAAGAGCCAGTTAGATAAGTGTTCTATTTCTTATTCCAACCTTCCCAAAACCAAACTTCCTCTGCCTCTGTCTGGTGCCCTTAGAGAGCCCATGGGCTTTAGTGGAAAGAAAGTGAAAGGGAGTTAATGCGGAAATACTCATAACTGGGTTCAGCAAGGTACATTTCTGTAGGCCTCTGAAAGTTTTGTGTGAAGTAAAAATACTAGTCCTGCTGGTATAAGAGTGGAATCCTCGAGGACACATAGGCACTAGAGTCCTCAGTGAAGAGCACCAAAGTAGAGATCATGTCAACACAAAACCATGTGGTGTACCAATTGGTACCGGAAGTTCATGGGTAGCACGTGAAGAAAAAAGTGTTTCAATGCACAATTAAAGTTCATCTGTAGAAAATATATCCAATCATGACACAAGGTATAAAATTCTAAGGGAAGGATTTTATCCTTAGTGAAATTCAATCCAAAAAGAAGTTTTCTCCTATCTGGAATATACATGAGAATAAAATCTATACAATGGTAAGCACATAACCCTCTTTGCCCTAGCAATGGAAAATACATGAAATTAAATCCATCAGATTCTGCGCTTCTAAGGTCTAAACATGTAGTAGTGATGTTAATCCCACTGGGTAGTTTCAAGTTCTATTGTGTCTCAATGAAATGATTCTGCCTTCACATTATATTATCAATATCAAGCAGTAGAACTGATTGAAACTTTTCTGAACTATCAGTAATGAAAGACAAGGTTCAATCAAATATGCTAAAGAGAAGGTGATATTTACTTTCCAAATTCTACTTAAAAATATTCTAGACATATACTATCAGAGCTCCACGTTCTACACATAAATATTCTAGGCAAATACCATCAGAGAATACAGACAACAATTAAGGACAAAAAGAATTGCATAGCTGTGTCAAACAGCTAATAAATAAAAACTGTTTCTTTCCAATGTTTGTGTGAACTTTTACTTTGTTTTGGTTTGTAATAATTTCTCTATTCATTCTAAATATTTGCTTAATCTGACATTTTATGTATTTATATTATATAGAATATAAATATATAAAATATAAAATACAGAATTCTTCATATTGTCTTAATTTATTTATTTTTTTCTCATTAAGTTTATTGGTACATTTTCGGTATAAAATACAGTTACATTCATCATTGGGATCCTGGACCTTTACATGAGTATCTTGCTTCTTTGTTTTTTTCTCCTTCCCGTATCCACCCTTCCCTATTTGCAAAGACTTTGTTTCCCTTTTTCTCCTTTTCTCATATTTTTTCTTTTCCCTTTTTTCCTTTCCCCTACCCCTCCCACTTCCCCT
>NW_004624879.1:402226-414375 GCF_000247695.1 Heterocephalus glaber | reverse complement strand
TTAATTTAAATGTTGCCTTCCTCCCTATTTATACAAGTTTCAAGCCTTACAAAAGCTAGATATAATGTCATTCTGTTTTCTTCCTAAATCTTTCCCAAACTAATATTGAATTTAAGTATTTTCTCTCATTTTAGAAACAAATTGATAGAAGCAACTATAAATATATTTCACACTTACATATGAGAGACAAAAGCAAAAGTAACTGAAGGGTCAACTTATCATGTGAAAAATAAATGTTTACTGCAGACTAAATGAATGCTCTGCCTAACCTTTGTGCATTTAAGAAACTTAGTAATTATATTATTGGCATAAAAACTTGGACAAAAGAAAGAAAAAGAAAAAGAAAAAATATTCCGATCAATTCTAAGCAGTTCTATGGATCTGTGACTTCCTTCAAATAGGGCAAGGGACATGATATCAAGAGGGCAAGAAGCACAGAGATGACATTAAGCTAATTGATTTTTAAATTTCATCCTGTATACTGAAAGCTCTTGTAGATGCAATATTCCACTAACGGCCTGTGTAATAGTTATCAAAATTAAATACAGCTTTCAAAGGTATACATGGACTAGAGGCAACTCTAGATTAAGAAGGAGTAATCTCTTCTACTTATTATAAGACACTGTGAGGACAGAAATTGATTTGAATGACTAAAAAGAAAGTGTCAATACTACTAAATTGGTTTTGAATTAAAGTAATTGCTTTCAAAGGATGTTCCATGGACCAGCGGCATCCTTGGGGAACTTGATAATTCTTGATATCACACCCACGTCTCCTGAGTCTGCAATCCTATGAGGACCACAACATCTAATTTCATAAGCCCTGCAGGTGACTCCAATACACATTCAAATGTGAGAACCATTACATTAGGACAAGCATGGAATAATATCTCATGGCTACCCATCAATAGTGTTTTAAGCCCTATCATAACTGACAAGTCTTCTAACAAATTCTCAACAGCCAAAAAAAAAAATGTTCAGAATTTCCCAAAGCTTGTCATTATATGCAGATTGTCTTAGATGAAAGTTAATTTTGTATTACACAGTAAAGGTACAACATGGGCGAATCTCCTAAATGTTATGTTAATTGAAATAAATCAGACACCAACACTGTATGTTTTAAGGAAACCAATCATATTGAATTAAGGAAAAATCATGCTTTTGAATGATCTCAACTAATTATATCTGAACAGTTCCATTGCTAAAGAAGTACACATTCTCAGCAGAGGCTGGGCCTTCAACATAACTTTTCAGGGGACACAGTTTTACCTATACATACACTATATCCCAATAAAGCCATTATAAAAACTATTACAATATCCACACAAAATTTCTTGGGATAGTTACATATGTGCCATCAAAACTATCTCCCACAAAAGTAGCATTAGTAGCAAATGATGTGTTATTATTCATTTCTTAAAAAGGCACCTTGGTGATTCAGGCCCCTTAACTCAATCCTGTTGGAAGAACACATGTATAACATCCTAAGTATGAGTGGATCTCACCTAATTGCAGACAGTTTAATTGGCACAGTTACCAGTAGAATTAAATGATCAGAGAAAGACGAAAAGGCAGAACATGAAAAAAATCTTTGAAAAGCTATTCATCAGAATGTATTTATCTAAGTGGATGTGTCTGAGGGAGGGGTCCTCAGGAAAGACAGCCCCCTTTGCAGGTGCCAGAAACTACAGTAAGAGGCATCTGGCTTCAAGGTCTGTAATGGCCTAAATGCAGGCTGCTCACTGTGACTCAGTTGCTTATATTTTATTCTCACTTCATCTACTTATATCCTTTCCTAGCTGCTTGTTCAAGTTTTCTTTTTGTCATTATTAATTTGTTGAATGATTTTGAAATTTTCTTCTTTGTGCCGGCTCCATTCCCACGTGGAAAAATGTACAAGTGGGTTTTCTTTTTACAGCTTTCCAAACATTAAATTTTATCAGGCATGGGGAATACTGATAAACAGAGAGCTAAAATACCCTCTACAAATACATTCATTAGTTAAAACTGATAAATATACTCTGCTGAACAAAGTACTATATCTTGTGATTTAACACATTATCCATTAAGTATCTAGCTAAAATGTTCTCACCACACCTGGATCATTTTAAAATGTCAGTAACTCTAGCAATTTCTGACATATTCTATTATTAACTTGTTTACAACATTTTTTGTATATACTTTTTCTCTGAATACAATAAAATCTACCAGAATGGGGATTATTTTAAACCTTTTCACTGATAAATACTCTACTGCTAGTATATAGCATACAATATACACTCAATGGATATCGACATTCCTGAATATGCTGTTATGACTTGAAATACGCTAACCCTTCCCCCTGCCTTTTCTACTGCTTCAGATAATATCTGATTTTGACCTGATAGGCCCCAAACCATTTCATCTCAACTATTGCTCTAATGTAGTGTGCTCCTTTTATGAAGTTCTATGCACAATTTGGTTTTCTCTGTATGGCCAAGAGATATAAGGAATTAAACATGAAAGGGACAGCAAAAAACATTTTTGAGGTCTCATAGTTCAGCACAGACCAAACTGTTCTGAAAAATGAAAAGCTCTAGCTTAACAAAGCTTTTATTGAGATCTAAGGGTTCCTTCTGAAAGAGCAAATACAAAAAGGCTGTCTATTCAACTTTCTTGACAAACCAATTAGCTCCACTGTCTCTTAGTATTTCTATCCTTCTACACTTTTCTATGAAATAATGGCAAACTTCTAAATGTTCCTTGAGGCCTAAGGAGATAGTGCAGTGTTTATCAAGCTCTGCCTGTGTCACAGTCATCAGCCTTGTTAAAATACAGATTGCTTGGCATTTAGCAGACATGGAGTGGGGCCAAAATGTGGCATTTCTCTGAAGACTTCCGTGATGCTGATGTTGCTGATCTGGGAACTAGAGTGAAAACCACTGGGCTGCATCAGTCCCAAGTTCTCATTTGCTCTTCTTCATCTCCAAGATTTTCGTAAGTTCTCCTCTGAAGGGGCACATCCAAGTTCTCAAACCTGAAGCAAGCAACTTTTTCACTAGTTTGAAAGAAAAAGCAAATTAAATGCACAAGTCATAAATCCTCAGCTATCATTCCTTAGGAGTATGCAGAAGACCCCTCTTGAAAACCTACAGGTATCTCCTTGGCCTCTTTCATAGAATCTGGACCATAATTATAATGAGCAAATAATACAGATTAGGGGCAACTTAGGGCCAGTGTAAGAAGCCCTGGATGTAGGTTCAAATTGAATCGTTTCACTCAATTACAGCTTAAAGATTCAATCACCCCGGTGCCAAAGTGCCAATGATGATGCCAACTTCATAGGGTCATAGTGAAGAGGAAACTAGATCATTGTTTTATTTATTTATTTTTTGGTACCAGGGATTGAACTTGAGACCTTGCACTTGCGAGGCAGGCGGCAGAACCACTGAGCTAAATCCCCGGCCCCTAGATCATTGTTTTAAAAATATCATATCATTTTATAGAAAAGTGGCAAATAGGGTGAAAGTAGAGAGTCAATCACTTTCTTAAGGTTAACTTGTGAATAAAATGGGTCATTTTCTGGTTCACTAGAAAATTATCTTGTTGTTTAAAATCTTTGTTCCCTTGTCTGGTAGGAATGTGAATAAAATATGTCTATAAGTGAAGGTAGTGAAAGACTCGGGTTATCATGTGAACCTCAAGTTATATTCTATGTGAAGAGTATAGCTTAAGAATCAATGTGTTAATCAGCAAGCTATATTTTCCAATGCTTTATTAGGACTTGAAAAAGAACACATTTTATCAAAATACTTACATTCGTCCTTACAGCTTTAGTACACTGAAGCAGATTCCACTATCAAATGCAGTATCACATCTTGAAACAGTCATTGGTAAGTAAATGGATCACTGGAAGTTATAAATTTGTAAGAGACATAAAACTATATAAAATAAATTCTTAATATTGATTTTCTGGTACATTAAAATCTTAAGTGAACCAATTTCAGCTCAGATAATGAAAACAAGATTTCTCTCCATGCATTTTTTACCCCGAATCAAAACATTCTAAACTTAATTCTCATTTATGGATAGCTAATCCACAGAATTAGAGCTTTCAAACTACAATAAGCAGCATGTGCACATTTGTGCTTGTGCTTGTGTGTGTGCACGCGCAAGTGCCTATGTGTGTGTTGAGAGCCGAATTTGTGAGTATGAAGTTGGAGAAAACTGGAAGCAATAAGGTAAATGCTAGATCTCCTGTTCCTTCGTCCATGGAATGCAGACATAATTGTTCTCTACAATGCTGATATTAAAATCATATTCCAGGGCTTCCTTAGAGGCTCAAATGCTTGATTCCTATTCCACATTTTTAAGACACCTGTTATAAAACAAAAATATACATACCTAAAAGCCCAGATTTTAACATACTCTAAACCACCACCAAGACTGCCATAAACCAACTGACTTTTGAATCAGTTAATATCATTAATATTCATTTTAATTATAAAGCAAATATTTATGATTTATTATTTTTCTTGGATTTATATATGGTTTTCGTGTAATGCTCTATTTTAAAGAATTATTCTTTTCGTAAATAATTTGAAAATTACCTTATCATGTATCTTAAAGAAAAAAAATGTCAAGGTATTTTTAAAGGTGTCCAGTGTAGACAAATTCCTAATTCCACAAGATAGCTGGGAATCTCACCTATTAGTATCTATTATTTTGTCTCACTGTTTCACCTACTCCAGAGAGCAACATACCTTACAATTTATATTCCTAATACAGTAGTTGGTGCCTAATATCTTTTGCCTCTCTCTCTTTCTCTGCTCTTCACAGTTTCAAAATCTGAATGGACAATTTATGTGACATCAAATGTCACAGTCATTAAAATTGCATTTTGTAGGTCAATATTGCAGGTTTCCATGATACAAAACTCCATGCTGCCAAAAGATGGCATCTTTCCATGTATTGACAACAAGCAATAGATTTACTAAATATATATTAGACATTCACTTGTGCGTGCTAGTGAAGAAATGATAATATGTATAATTAAAAGTCAATTAAAAATGCCACGGTTCATGTATATACATTCACTCTTAGTTAGGTCACTGATTTATACAGAATTATATATATTTATGTCTCACAGTCCACTGGAAATGTAATGGAGTCCAAGAGAATATGGGTTAATGGCAAGAACTTCCTTTTTGATGAGTCAAAATGTACTAGAAACTTAAATATGCATGAGAAACTAGCTTTCCCTAGAACTCTTATCTGACATTTAAACAGTACCATCAATGTATTCAGTAACATTAAACTGAATGCTTAAGAAAATAAATCTTGTTAAAATGGCCAACAAATTAGTAATAAATAATAATTAATTTAGCTGGGAATGGTACCACATGCCTGCAATTCCAACACTTTAGGAGGCTGAGGTAGGAAGATCACAGGTTTGAGCCTAGACTGGGCAACTCAGTGACGTAGCATGACTGTCTCAAAATACAAGGGCTAAGGATATAGTTCAATGTGAAGGCCCTGAGCCAACCTTAAATATTGCAAATAATAATAAATAATAATAATAATGATTAATTTGGCTAGTATCACTGAAGCTCTAGTCATAACTAGTAGACAGATATTTTATATTTACAAGCTAAGTCAAACATCTTTACTTCAATGAAATATCTCATTTTCACCCAAAGTCTGATTAGGAGATCTTTTTGTAACTTATTTTTATTTTTAATACCACATACTTTCCCGAAATTTGTGCCTTTCTTCTTGATAGTAATGACTTAAATGTTATGTCAGAGTTAATAAAGCATTGAATGCTAGTCTTTACAATTCCACCATTATGGAAATAACTTACAGTCTCAGAGAAACATCCTCCTAGGACCTACTGTAATGACTAAAATCACTTGGGCAGGTGCTGTTAACAGTTCCTGGTGGTCACTGTTGCTTGCCTTTGTGTAGTAGAGACTTAGAATGAGAATTATAATGTTTTCCTTTAAACTCAACCTTTTAACCCATCAATATTCAGATCAAGAATGAGGAAGCTATTAATCCTCTGTTGACATATACGTGATGTCACTGATCTGTATTAGCATTATTTCAGCCTTAATACTAATAAAGTGTCCACTGTGACAAACACATAAGCAGAATTCTGGTTAAAAGGTAAGGACAGATTTCAGCAGAGAGGTAATAATCAGTAAATGAAGGATGGGATCATTAGTTTTTAGAATTACCAATTAAACCAATGTGTTAAACCTGAGCAGGAGATCTGCTTTCAGTATTTCATGATCTCAGCAGAACTAAATTTTAATCTCAGTCATGGCACAGTTCTCAACTCTTGATTCCTTCACTGTTACCTGCGGCTATCACTTGTATGACTTCTGTCCTTAGCAAATGTCTGTGTCTGATCAATTCTGATCCATCCTGCCGATCCTGCTGATCCTGCCATTCCCTTCCTTTCTATCCACCATCTACTGCTCTTGAATTCACCACCTTCAAGGGAGAGCTCTGCTAGTGAGTGCTTCAATACATTCATCATCAAGGATAAAAGTTATGTTGCACCAATCTGACCCGCAAACACGATATTTATAAAAAAGAGACATATTTATTAGTTTTCCTGTTAATGAGATTTAATGTTAAGCTAATGCATATAGAAATGCACAGCATCTCCAAAATTAGGATAAAAATTAGAGACACTCTATTACATGGTGAGTGGAGAGAACTACAACTACAACGTGGAAGATACATGGAAAGATGCACACATGGACCTGTGTTTTCACTTAGTTCTTTGGCTCTTAGAAACTTTCTCGTCTTTTCAGTGTTGAAGAACTAAAACACATCAACCATAAAGATCACTCTCAGTGCATTTATACTCTTTTGGATTCTCTTAGAAAATCACATGGCTACTCTGAGCTCTTGTTGGATCAACTATGAGATATGCATAGTGTATGGTGGTATTTCGTTTACTGGCCACTAAAGGAACATGAATATTTTTAGAATATTTGAACACTTTGAAAGCCATGAAGAAAGATAAGCCACAGATGTCTATGAAATGACTATATCTGTACAGCCTAATCTTACGTTTCCATTGACCAATTTAAAATGGAAGAACTCTTGTAGTATTTTGAGTTCATCTCAGAAGCAACTTGCTAGAATATAAATCTCTAACTTGAAAGAAGTGTGAGAAAATCTTCAGAGGCACTGTTTCCTCAAGAAATTTCCAAGTTAATGTATATAATACATATTTTTAAGAAAGGTGTCGCTGTAATCATCAGGATACTATAGTCTTCCCTGGGAGTAAACAAATGATAAGAGACTGAAGTGTTCTTTTCTATGATCCTGGAAAATTGGATCAGTTTGGCCATTTTTGCATGAAAGCTAAATTATAGTGCTGTTGTTGCAACCTAATCATGTGGAATCACAAAATCTGAAAGAAATCCCAGACCTCATACAGTTCAACATTTTTCATTTTGTTTTTCAGAAGAATAATCTAATTAGATTATTTTCTATATAACAAAAAGTCGTAACAGTCAAATATAGTTAAAATACTGCATATATTATGCTTTTTCCTGTACTTTGAATAATTCCTTTTTTCATCAACTAAATTCTTATGCTCATGCTAAAATTAGATAAAGTCCATCATCTCTGTTAAGAATTCTTCTGAATCAAACAAATAAAGTAGTCATTCCACTTGGCTTCCTTCCAGAATAAAACTTGTGTGTCAATCACAGTGTATACTGCATTATTATTGCAACTGTTAACAAGACTAGATCAACAACTGACTTACTCATTTTGGTACCTTCGTCTTACACACGCATCTCTAATAAAAAGAAAGCACTGCCTAAATGTGTAGAATTAATAAATGCTTTCTGGAAATGTCCCAGTTGAGCACTATCACTTGTAATAGAGACAAAATTCATTTGACTTTATCATGAAAAAAGCTAAGTGTATGTGAAGAATATTAACAGTATTCAACATGTATAATTAACATATGGTTTGAGGGCTTAGCTTTGAAAGAATAGCATCAAACAACATATCTCACACAAGCGATTTAATAATATTCAAGTAGTAATTGGTTTTGCAGCTCTCAGTGGCTTGCAACATGATTGTTGCAGGGGAAAATTCAAGTTTTACACCACGTCCCTGCCTATCTCTCTGCTCTCTTACATACAGATGGCACTGCCTTATGTCCTGTCAAAAGCTGCTTCCGGTCAGCCCTGGTCCCAGGCCAACCAGGAGGCTATCATCAGGAGGTGCTTCACTCTCATTATTTTTTCTCTTCTCTTTTAATGCAATTCAAGTGACTAGGCTGACCCAATATATTTTCAAAAAGATTATACATATAAGTTTCTCAAAAAAACATATCAATATACTTTTTATAGTTCATTGAAGAAGTGATATCCCTAAAAATCAAGAAATCAGACACTTCTTGATGAAGGCAGATCAAAATACTCTGAAATATTGGAAAAGGAAAAAGAGTTGAATGAGTGGTTTACATTTGCTAATTTAAAAGATATATCCCCATTGTCCCCTGAGGAAGCTGCTTCTTTTTGTGTGTGTGTTTGTGTACCAGGGATCGAACTCAGGACCTTGTGCCTGCCAGGCAGGCGCAGTGCCACTGAGCTAAATCCCCGGCCCAAGGAAGCTTCTTCCTAACATGCTGCCATATAAACAATGAAGCAGATCCCACGATAATTCATTTTGGAGTTTCCTCTACTCTCTTCATTACCAAAAATGCAGAGACCAATCCCTGCCAAAGTGGAATAGGTATGCAATTAAAGTCTTAAATTGCAGAATGTGATGTTGTGTGCTATTTCTCCCTTCTGATGACTAAAAGAAGAAGGACAGACACAGAAATGGAGGAACAGAACATAAGAAGTTATGCAAATGGTCTATGAGATTGGTGGCAACTTCAAGAAAAAAATAAACAAAGAAACCTTCAGGCAAATTACAATTCAACATTTTTACAATGTGGATAAAGCACTAAAACCAGACAAAAATGCTACATTCTGATGCAATGTTTGTCTTTTCTGATTTTCTTATGTTTTCAATTCAGAAAAAAAACTGAGTAAACATTTGAAGTAGCACAAGAAAAGCTAGGGAAATTTCAAAACAGTAAAAGTAGCAGTTGAGACTTCAGAAATAGATTAAAGGTATTAACAAGAGTGGGAAGGAGGAGCCAATTGCAAAAACAGAGCTCCTTGCTAATACATTTCTTAGAATATAAAATTTTTAAACATTGAATTTGGCCTTTTCCTGGTACTAACACATATGACAAAAACGTGCTAAGAAAAGAAACTGTGCAGCATTCAAATGTCAAAGTCATTCACTTCTCAGAGGGCAAAAACTGTTCTTCAGAAGGGGGGAAAAGACACATCTCACTGAAATTAGGAGCGTTTATCATTGATTTTGACATGAACATGGACACTGTTCGATTAAGCGTAAGGAGAAAAAAGACTCACCACCTGCCCCTCTCTTAAAGGACTAAATTTGAAGATTAATGATTTGCTTTAGCATACCCACAACTGTTTGTTCTCTAAACTATTATTTTCATAGAGCATCCATACATATGACCAAATATCGGAAATATAAAGAATATATATTAAAATTATCTTCCTCACCTCTCTGCTTCCAAAGCCTTGTTTTACTCCGCAAATCAAATATCAGTAACAGCTACTTGCATATATGACTAAATCTGTTCTATATAACATTTAGAAAATTTAACTATTTTTCCTAGTTTAAATAGTGATACTACCATAAACTGTGCCATTTTCTTCCTCAGCCAAAGTATCAAATATGTAAAACATATTTATCAAATTTTTGCATTAAATTGCATTTCACAAACTTCAATATAACAGTTGGAACTTGCAACTACATGGACGTTACTGATGTTTTCATCATTGCCTGAGGATAGACAAAACATGTCTAGTTCTTTTGGCAGGATCATTCTCTTCGATTCCTAGCCTCTTATTTTCAGGTAAAGGGTAGGCCTATCTATAACCACAAAGTTAGTTTCTAGGGGTCTTTCTTGACATTAGCAATGAAGGATTTAAGAAGTTCCAATCTCACTTCCTATATTTGATACCATTTAGGTTGGAGTCTTGGGTACAAATTCTGGTTGAGCCCCTGTGTTGTGGTGTCTGAGACCCTGTCTTAGTAAAGCATCACACACACTGAGCTTCCCATGTTGAGTGCTAAATAACTCTTAAAATGGAACCCTACTCCTGCATCCCACCTCCACCCCAGCAGTTGTGTCTTTGTGGCTTTACATGCTACCTGTGACTGCATCTCCACTTCTGGAACTTTTGGCCATTTGCAGAGATCCTGCTGATCTGCAAGGGAGGACTGTAGATTTCTTAGCAAGACTGCCATTGGTGATTCTCCTTTGGAAATACTGCTACTCCCTCAATCCCAGCATGCTGTGGCTGTGGAACTTGTAACTAGGTCCTTCTTAGTGTGGAAAGGCCAAGTTTTAGGCTATCACAATTTTTTATGCTTAACTGAATCATACTCAATCTCATCCAAGTGAGAATGTCAAACCACGGGTTTATTCATAAAATAAATATTTTGTACTGTACTTGAACATAATAAATCTGTTTACAACTAGACAGAGTCCAGGGAATGGGAAAAGTAACAAAAGGGTGATGGAGTTGCCTGAAATTCCCATTACTGATGTAGAACATTTCATATCAGAAGCAGAGCTCAAATACTTTATCTCAAGGTAATCTTATTTGCTTTCTTTGTGGAAGAAAGTACAGCTTGGTAAAGGTTATGGATTCAACTCAGTCCTGCCTTTGTCTCCTAATTATAAGGCCTCAGGCAAATTGCTTATGTTTCTGAGCAAGTGTCTTCTCAACTATAAAATAAAAAAGAAAATATTATCACTATCTTGCAGGGTTGGTTAAGATCACTAAATAGGATAACATATGCAAAGCACCTACAATGGTGCCTCAGACATAGTATTACTTAATTAATATTAGCTGTAATAATTGGAATATTGAGCTTTTTCATATTTGTTTGGCAAGAAAATCAGTTCTCCACTGAGGAATGAAACGAAGAAATGAATAACCTTCTCACTTATCAGAAAAACTATAAAACTGATGTGGGTGATCTTTTGAAAACAGTAAGTGGCAATTAAGTGCTAAAGATTATATTAAATGTTTTATGCATATTGTCCCACTGAACGCACAAGAACTCCACAAGGTAGCATTAATTATTATAAACTTTTGAGACACAAAAACTAAGCTTCTGTCAGTTTGCCAAAAGCAAAGGAGGTAGAAAGCACTTAGGAGTTAGACTTGAACTTTTGAGAGTATGAACAGAGCCAAGTCACTAAGCAGCAAAGCCCACATTCTGCCCTGTAACTATTGCATTCACTTTCTCTTGAGCCTGCAAATGGCAGTAAGTGCGTCCTTTCCTCATTTTATTGTACATCACAGGGGAAAGGCTCCATCAAAAACTATGGTTTCGGTCAGAAAATAAACTTGGATTCAGCAAATTAACTTTCAGCATAGCTTTCAATGACTAGGGTCTCAGACTATTAAATTCTGAATTTCAGAAACACGCTCTAGCAAAGAACAACAGCTGCTGCCGAATCCCAATCCACAAAGCAACAGCCGTTGCAGCATCTGGACCAACAGCTACCAAAGCTACATCAGTAAATAAGGTGAAAGTCCCCATGCAATCCGACCCTTCAGAATCCTCTCCCCAGTCCCACGATGGGTGGCTCACATGCATCTTCACAAGGGAGGCAAGAGGCACATTATTTAAAATCTGTCCAGGCAGGAGTCTGTGAACTTTGCTCTCTATTGATGGAACAGATGATAAAGTTGCCAGTTGGAAGTAAATGGAGATTTTAATTGAAACACATACAACTATCTCCAACTGGGGGGTAGGGAAAGCAAACTAGAGAGTCTTTTTAAGTCATATCTAGTGAGCACCCAACACGGCTTAGCTCTCTACAAATGATCCCCATTAGCCTAGGCTTGTTTTTAAACAAATAGTCAAAAATGAAACCATTCAGCCCTTGTATATTTGGCACTGTTTACCACTATCAGCACTATTAGCTTCAGTGAAATATAGTGTAATTCAAGATCTTGTTTATTTTTTTTCCTAGGGATAACAGAAAAGAAAACAATATTAGAACAGAAGAAATGGATTTTTTTT